>MQRK01145961.1:0-15812 GCA_001938485.1 Girardia tigrina | reverse complement strand
CGGAAAAAAATTAATTAATAATTAATCCCTGTTTAAGCCTTTACTTCCCTCCATGCTTCTACTTTCTCTTCTCTGTTTCCCTGATCCAGTGAAAGTATGCTCTCCTTCTGCTATCCGATTTTCCCATTTCAATCTCATCTTCGACTTAAATCACCTATTGACAGTAATTTCTAGTGGCTGCAAAAGCTCAGTAAGACCACCAGGAGTAACTGCTAAACTAGAATAAGTGTGTCTTACATAATTTTTCACTCATTCAGTGACATAAGCAGCCATGGAGTCATAATCAGAAGAGATGGCTTTTTGTAGATGAATCCATCGGTTCGTCTCACATAACCATTTGAAAGCCATTCCATCATCATATCTTTGTCCATCCATCCTCTACTATTAGCCTTAACCAGAATATTGGAGGGAAAGGATTCTCTTGGCTGTGTCATTTTTTTGAAGATCCCCATTGGCATCAACTTCTCCCCATCAACCTTGCAAGCTAAGACTACTGTTAACGATGATCGATCATTTCCAGTTTTTTTTAATTGATACTGTTTTAGTACCAGTTTTTCAATTGTCCGATTTATTGATATGTAAAACGTCAGAGACATATCATCCAAATTAATAATAAGATCAGGTGTAATGTCCATTTCATCGACTTTTCCCTGGCAATAATTGCAGAAATTTTCAATCTTCTCAAGACGATCCACTGTGCGATTGTGGTTCTTACATGGATTGATAGAGATTTCCCCTTCATAAATATTGAGCACCAGAACAATCTTTCATGGAAGTTGTTGATCTCCATAGATTGAGCAAGTGTTTTTGCCTTCAATTTAATGGTGACAGTGGACACGCTTTTGTTTAGTGCTCTTTCGGCAAGTGTTCACTGATCAACAATATTTTAAAGGTCATTCCGTTTTGCTTCATTTCCTCATGACCTGTATTTGGTCTTCTTTACTTGTCTTTTACTGAATTGTACTCAATTTAAAAGCTGCACTCTATGAAATTCGGTTCATAGAATAAAAATTTAAATAAAGTTAAAATGGTTCAAGATATTTAAACTAGAACAGATTTGATATCAAGTTTTTTTCTTTAATAACATTATTAGATTTTATCTTAGATTTCTAAATTTTATTTAAAACAATTTAATACATAAAGTGCACCAGACTATAAGACGCATCCCTACAATTTGTTTTATGGTACACTTTATAGTTCAGAAAATAAGGTATTAATATTGATTCAACCTCTTTATTGATTCAACGCGATTTTTAAATAATTACTAAACATGTCTAAAGGTTTTGCTGATCATTTAGTCTAATAAATGTTGTTGGTCAACTTCTCATTCTTAAAATTCTGAAAAAATAAATTTAATTTGGTCCTAAACTTTTAGCCACCAATGTAAATATATTATATGAGGGGTTAATTTAAATTTGCATCTCGCCAGAATAATTTATTATTTTTTTAAGTTAAAAGGTTAAATATTTTAATGCTAATATGCGTATTAAATATTTTAAAATTAAAAATGATATAATAATACAACTATTAAAAAATCAAATACCTATTTAAAAATAAAATATGTTTTTAATGTGTTTTTTAAATATTTTAAAAATTAAAATTGATATAATAAAGAAAATCATAAAAAAATTAAATATCTATTTAAAAATAAAAAATATCTTTTTAATGTATTTATTAAATATCTTAAATTACAAATGATAAGAAAACCATTAAATATTAAATATTTATTTATAAATCAAAATAGTTTTACAGTCATAACAATTTATACATTTTAATAGAAGTTATAAAACAATTTTAAATCAATTTTAAAATAATTTTTAGTTATAATGTGAAAATTATTTAATTAATTTGCAAAATTTTAAAAATTGAATCGAAAAAAATTAATAGATTAATTTGTGGCAAGATAATTAAATTAACAGAAAAAATGTTTAAATATGTGAATTGTTGTCATATTAATAAATTTTTGTTTTAAAAAATGAATTCTGATATTGATGTTGCAACCACTTTTCACATGGTGACTAACGCAGCTATGCTGGACACATCGCAGATATTCAAATATCAACAAGAAGAAATAGAAGAAATTAAAAGAGACCCAAGTTCAGAAAGAGACCCAAGACAGAAAGCTTACGATTGATGACGGCATAATAAGAACAAACATGGGGAAGATTTGGATACCAAAGTCAAAAAGCGAAGAAATGATCATACAAATACACACGCTATTGTCTCACGCGGGTGCAGAGAAAGTAACGAAATACATCTCAGAAAATTATGACATGAACAATCGGAATGAAATAATAAAAGTAATAATTGGACAATGTGAAGCATGCCAAAAACGTAAAACATTAACGACCGCTACGAAGCAAAAACGGGTGACACTGGTCGTAAATGAACCATTTGAGAAAGTGTATATAGACATATGCTGACCACTAAAGGAGACTTGCAGAAGAAAAAAGTATATTGTTGCAATCATAGATCAGTTAAGTAGGTACATATCTTTGACAGCCATTAGCAAGCAGGATGAAATAACCGTAAAAGACACAATAATGACAAAATGGATCTTGAGATTTGGAGCACCGAAGGTAATCAAAGACATGGAAGAATCAATGAATATAAAAATGTGTTACTCTAGTCCGTACCATAATAACACGAATGGAATAGTAGAAAGACAATTTCGGACGATTAGAGAATATTTAAACGCATCGTTACATACGAAGAAAGGATCAAACAAGGAGGAACTACTACCGGAAATAGAATTCACATTAGATGCAACTTTTCAGAAAACAATAGGGAAGAAGCCCAGCGGAAATTATATTCGGTAAGAAAATATACAGAAAAGGATGGCATAGTCAAGACATAAAGTTACAGCAAGAAGAAAAGAACCAACAACCAGAAGAAATTTTGAAATTGTAGATGAAGTACTAGTCAAGGTGGAAAAGGGGATAAAGAGTAAAGATAAATATGAAGGACCGTATAAAGAGATAGAGAAAACACACGACAGAAGGTATAAACTAATAAATGAAGATGGAAGAATTTTAGATCGAAACGTGGAAAAATTGAGAAATTTCTTATAGAAGGAGGATATGAGGGGTGAATTTAAATTTGCATCTCACCAGAAGAATTTATTATTTTTTTAATTTAAAAGGTAAAATATTTTAATGGTTATATGCTTATTAAATATTTTAAAATTAAAAATGATATAATAAAGAAAATCATAAAAAAATTAAATCAAACTTCAAACTCAACATTCTTTTCTTTCATATCATTTTAACAATCAATCAGAGTTTATAATTTATTAACCCTTCATTTTTTTGAAAACTGAATCTTACCCTCATCTGTTAATTGAATAGAAACAACAAAGTGACCTTCTGGAGGAGGATTTTCAAAGAAGACAAATTTGATTCTAGGTGTAGAAGTTATAATTATGGGACGATATTGGATTTTATTTGACTTTTATCTTATTGTCCTAAGTGGTTTGAAAATGCTGAAACATCCATATACATATAGGCATACTAAGTCAATTGAATTATGAATTTTAATTAATCGAAACACCGTTCTCAACTGACTAATGAACATTGAACTGAACTTATTCGAACGGCACTAACAATATACGAACCGGCTTTTCAAATTTAAAGCCAAGATTTTAAAAATATTTTATACATTACAAATGAAATGTTTTTAAATAAATATTTTTAATTGAAAGATATGTTTATTCTACGTTTATTTATTAATTAAAAATCTGTGAAAAGCCGGTTCGTATATTGTTAGTGCCGTTCGAATAAGTTCAGTTCAATGTTCATTAGTCATTTGAGAACGGTCTTTCGATTAATTAAAATTCATAGTGGAATACAAAGATTCACAAGAGTAAATTGTAGCGAAAATTGAAATCAATTTACATGCATTTTTTTTAAAGTAGGATATTTTGAATCCGGTACAATTTTCCAAAATTATTATAGATTCTGATGATTTATGGTACATCTGTAATACACGATCCTCTTGAATTTCTATTAATTCCATATTCGCTCATTATATCAATTTGAAATAGATGCACAAGTAATTCATCACAATATTTATCACAAAATATCTTCCTTTTTTCAAGAGCCGCATTAAAAAGTTAGAAGAGCCGCAGTTTGGTCATGTCTGGTCTAAAAGATAAAGGTGAAATTGCAGGTAGCTAAGCAGGGAGTCTACTTACCTGTTCAATAAGATGCACTGGTTTCATTTGTTTCTAGATACATTTTCAAAAAAAAAGGTTTTGACAATAAACATTTTAAGTTTACCTAAATAAATTTCCCTAAATAAATCAATCGGCAGAATCGAGTGAGTTCAAGAATACTCAGTTTTATTCTTGTTTTCTTTGCTGTTATTTGATGATCAATATCAATAAAATGGGAGATTAAATCCCAATGACAAAAAGATAACAAAAAATCCAAACATCATTTATATCTTGTAACCTTGTGATATAAGAACCATGCCAATAAATTACCCCACTTACGAAAATATGCAAAATGGAAGAAGCGGTCCATGATTGATTTTAAGTTTGAAGAACACAAGGGTACATGTAGAACTTGATGGCCACGTTCCACAATAATTCCATCACAAGAGACAAACAAAGCTCTAAGTTATGCAAAGATTTTATTTAATATTAATTCAGTTTAACGCAGTTAGTTTTGTCAAATGCAAAATTGTAAAAGTTAGACGAAAATGTTTGAAAAGAAATGTAAGTTAAGTTTTCTAAGCGTAAGCGAAAGAAAATTTTGATTAACTTTCATCAATGGTAAGAATAGAGAATATGATTGCTATCGGACGTCAGCATGAGCTATGAGAAACCGGAAATATTCCTATTGACGGCATTTGTGGGCAGAGTTTCCTTTGCATCGGGTGATCACCCAAGTCGGATCTCATTATTTCTGGAAAGGACGGGGTCACCACTTTTCTCTATTGTTCTCGGTTTTCATCAGCATGTTTCGTGGAATTTTTCACATTTTTTAGCTCTCACCGCGCGTCTCAATGTTCGACGTCTTTTGTTTTCACGAATTATGTTTATTTATATTTTATGAGGTAGGTTATATTACATTAAGGTCAGCATTCAAATATACCCAAAAAATTAAAGGAAAAAGACTAAAAATAAATGTAAATAAATATTTTGTCTTTCAGCAAAAACGTTACTAATTATTACCCAATAATACTTTAATAAATTATAAGATTATCTTCAAATTTTACCATTTAAAATTATTACACTTTTTAAAATCATATTATTTAATTAAAATAATTCAATATTCATATACTAAATATCCAAATATTACTGATGATGATGTATGTAAACATCGAAACATGTCCAATAATTATATAAAAAAAAGCTTTAATCAAATTATATTTTCAAAATATTAAACTTGTGTTCACAAGACTCTATATATATAATGATATAATGATATTGTTAAGCTGAATCAATTGAAGTTTGTGAAGTATTTGGTTATGCATAAAATCTATGAATTGTGTGTTGTGAAAAATAAGAATTTTAAATTTCCTTTTTTTGAAAATTGTGATGTTGTTGAGACAAAAAAATCAATGAATATTGAAGACGCGTTTCACAAGTTGAAAGAAATTCGCGAGAAAGGCGGAAAAGAGAGCGAGCGAGCGATTGAGTCGGGGAATGCGTATGACAAAGATTTTTCGTATAAACTCTGCGATGGTGATTTACGAGCAAATGTGTATTGTGACTTTGGCCACAGATGACAAATATATCTCCATTAAATTTTTTCCATTTACTTGAAACCAAATTTTAAAATTCAAATTATTGGAGTAACAGGAAAATCTGATCACGCCAAAGGAATTAATTTTCAGCTGTCAACAAATGTTAGGCTTTAATGCGATATCCAATTATTTTTGCAAACATCTAAGTTGAATTATAAAAATATTAAAAGACGAGGTTTAATTCTGTGATAAAACTCTCAAAAAGAACAGAAAGTAAAAGTAAAAAATTTTTAGATGCTTTGAAATTTCGTTTTTCCTACCTGTTTTCTGAAATATCATAATTGAAAGTAGTTAAGTTTTGTATGCGGAATGACGATTAAACAGTATAAGACACCAAAATCTTTATTTTCACGTATTCAAACTGCATACAAAATTGTGTTTATTTAAACAATTTCAATTTTATTTGTCATTCAAAATTTAACGTTGTTTTTTGTCAGGATTCATTTTATGTCCCCAGTTGCGAGGTTTGACAAGATGGGCGACATGAAAAATACTAAATAAATTAAAAAAAGAAAAGGCAAAAGAAAAATCGGATATAGAATTCCACCGCGTGGCATGAAATTAGTTAACTTAAAGTTTAAATTAAATTAAAATTTAATGTTGAATTAGTGGGTATCACAATGAGGTTAGCAAATAAGTCTCATAGTTCAACCTAACGGTTTCAAAATAGGAATTTCATATAAAGTTCGTTGTATGAAGATCTTTCACAATATCCTGATCCATCACGAATTTTCTAAATATTGTAATCAGTGCCACATAATTATTACAATAAAACTTAAAAAAACTGACTTGATAAACAAAATAACAAAATATTTCAAATATCATTTATCAAATCACATATTGTCGCAACGAATTACATGTCACGTATAATGCATTTAATAACACAAAGCATTTAAAATGAACACAATATAAGCGAGTACTCACCATTTGCCGGTTATTACCAACAATGAACGATGAGAGAGGATTCATAGTCACATACCCATGAAATCGCTATCTACAAATGAATATGCAAAGTATGGTTATTAATATAATTGGTAATTCTTTTTTTCATATTCTTTTTTCATAATCTCCATTCATATTCAATTCACATTAATTTCTCAATACAAGCTACAGTTTCCTTCAAGTAAACCATTTATCCATCAAACTTTAGTCAAAATTTTATTGTACATACTTATATATAAACATATTTATACCGGTCTTGGTCAGTCATTTTTAGACACATGATCATAAAATATATAAGGAAGCTTTTTCGAAGTACGAATAAAATATAAATAAAAAACAGATTCATAATAAAAAGAAACTAGATCAAGTAAAGTAAATAATCCGAAATTCGTAAAAGTTAAAAAAGGTTTATTCCAAATTGTTAGTTACGTCAATATTCATATTTATAAAAATATTAATTATATGACAAGCAGTACCAATATATTTAAATCAAACACAATTCAAACCCTTAAGTATACCAAATATAAATACTTCATATGATTAATATTTTTATCATTTTTAAAATATTTTTTAAAAATTTAATTTTTAAAAATTTCCTAGAACGTTTATTTTACATACAATGAAACCTCCCCATAAGGTACACCTCATATAAGATACAGCTCCATATAAGGTACGAAAATATTTTTTTTGAATTTCACTCCGTAAAATGACTTGGAATCCTCTCTACATTGGGTACACCTCCATAAGGTACAGTTTTAATAAGAAAATCAGCAAACTATTGTTATTGTAACCCTTGTTTTCTATTTCAAAAATCATTTTAAATCATTATTAAAAACATTTGTTTAAATAATATTTATTTAAAAGCATTTTTTTAATTTAAAAATATCCGGGGGTTACACGAAAGATTAAAAATTAAATTAAATTTTATTAAACAAAGATAAAAATCATACAATTTGTCGAGAAAGGAAACAGTATAAGGTTTGATGCAATGGAATTCGCTGTGTCGAAAGGCACAGTTCCAAAAGCATTGGAAAAGAAAGAAATTATAATGGCAGAGCTAGAGTCGGGAAGGTCGCTAAAATAACAAGAATAATTAAACAAAGCGATGTGAACATTATTTTATGGAGATGGTTTGCAAATGCTAGATCATTGGGCTATCCAATAAGTGGTCCTATTTTACAAGAAGAGGCGCTAAAAATAGCAAAAAAAATTTGTATTGAAGACTGGACATTTATGGCATCTGAGGGTGGTTTCAAAAGTGGAAGTCTAGGAATGATATTATAAGTTACAAAATTTGCGGGGAATCTGGTGCAGCTGATATTAAAACTGCTATAGAATGGAAATCAAATTTAATATTGTTTTATGAAGATTATGATTTTGCCGACATATTCAATATGGATGAAAGTGGATATATGTTCAGATTCTTACCGGATTCGACATTGTCTAGATCTAGATATATCTGTAAAGGTGGAAAACATGCTACAGACAGATTAACAATTGTTTTAACGTGTTCCGTATTGGGCGAAAAACTCCCTCCAATTATAACAGGGAAATCAAAATTACCTAGATGTCTAAGAAATATTGATTTGTCTAAGCTAAACGTCAAATATTTGTCAAGTTCAAAAGCCTGGATGACTACAATCTTATTTAATTCGTATCTTAGAGAATTGGACGACTATTTTAAGAAAAGAAATAGAAAAATACTTTTATTTCTGGATAATGCACCAGTGCATTTAATTGATCCTGAAAATAAAATAACAAATATTAAGCTAAAATTTTTCCCACCTAATTTAACCAGTGTGTTACAACCACTCGATGCTGATATCATAAGGAGTTTAAAGGATATTGCAGAAAGTATCAGATTTTAACTTTATTAGAAAAAAATTCAAGATAAAGTACATGTATCTGAACTCGCTAAGAAAATGAATATTTTTGATGCTATTAAATTTTTGTCTAGTGCTTGGAACGATATAAAACCTGAAACTTTACATAAGTGCTTTAAAAATTGTGGATTTTCAAAAATTACTGACATCACTAAATATGATTTAAATGAAATAGAAAATCAAATCAAACTTCCCAAGATAGCAGAAAATATTGGGATACCGGGTAAAAATTTGATATTCGAAGAAATTATACCAGAATTTGAAATGCGGGCGGTTGAAGATTTACGCGAAGCGATAATTGAAGACTTTTATGATGATTATCCTATTGAAGAAGATGATGTGATCGAACCCGATAATGTTGAAATAAATAATAATATCAATGTAATTCTAATATCTAACGACGAGGCAATAAATTGTTTGACGAAATTAATAACTTATGCAAAAGAAAAACATATGTATGAAGGGGAATTAAATTTGTTAAAAATGAAACAGGATATTATTTCTCAACAAAAGAAGAATTTGAAACAAAAATCAATTACAGATTTTTGTCATATAAAAATAAATGTTGATTGATGCTTTAATTGTTCCATTTTATTTTAAAATTTTACATCTTTTCTCTTAACGTTTTTCTAAAAAAATTATATTACTATCATTTGGTGAAATCTATTTTGTAATCCAAAAAAATATAAAGTGACTTTCTTGTAAAATTTAATAATTAGTAAATAATATATTTTTGATCTATAATTTTATTTAACATTACTTTTTATTTCTAGAAAAAATTGCACCAAAAACTTTATTTTACATTCTATATAAGGTACACCACCTCATAAGGAACATTTTCGAAAAAGTTTATTAATAAATATTGTGTACCTTATGGGAAGATTTCACTGTACGTTTTTTAATTATTTTACAAACTATTCATTTTACAGGTAGTCGTCGACTTACGACCTATGCAACTTACGACAATTCGACTTTACGACCACAATCGCTAGCCGCGGCGTACGACAGTGCATACCAGGTTCCGGTAGTACTACCATATATGCGTGTACCATTTCAACTGTAATCCCATCTGTCTTAGATATTTTTCATCAAATCCCTCCCAAGTTGTCTACCAAGAGGAAGTTGTCTTTGTCTACGCCTGTCTTTATCTACACCAGCGGCCAATAAAATGTTTCCTACATGTCTATATATTTGTATATGTTATGTTTTGCAATTGGAAAAATGTTTTCTATTGTATTTTTTAAACCTGTATTTTGTAATTTTGTATGTTTTGCAAATATTAAGCCAGTTGTACCAGTTGCACAGTACTGTACATATAGTCTACTCAACTTACGACCGGTCTGTCTGAACCAATCGTGGTCGTAAGTCGACGACTACCTGTACTTTCTTTTGTTTAAATGAAAAATTTTATTCATTCGATAAAATATTTTAATTCTAAAAGCAAAAACAAGCCTCTTACTTGTAAAATCATTATAAAAAGATATAAAAGGTAATATGATATTTAATTCTTTACTTTAATTCCTAATTATAAAAATGTATTTCTCAACTTTTCGTTGTAAAATTATTTGTTCTGCTTTTTATAAAATTTAAATTATTTCATTTTAAATCTAAAGTTTTGAATTTAAGAAATATTTTATCTAATCTCACTTTTAATATACATTTTACATTTTTCAACTATTGCAACATCGATTTTGCAAACTTCTCTTTGTAGTAATATTTCAGGACAAATATAGATGACCTGAATGTATCGTACACCCAGCTTGATATTTTTGGTACAATAAAGCTAGAAATTTATTCAACAAAACTTTTGAACATTGCATGAATCCAGAGATCTCAGTTATCACATTGGTTCGGGTGATAAATTAAACAAGAATCAGAGAACTGAACTTTGATTTCGTCAAAATAATTGTTTATTCCATGTTGTTTTTCGTATGTTGTTTTTAGGATTGTGTTTTTTTCATTCAGATGGAAGATTGATATATTGAGTGTTTTGACATGTCGGATATTTCGGATAATTTTGAAATGAATATAACAACTTAAAATTTAAATTAAGATATTTAAATTTATAAAGATATAATAATCTGTTATGAGTCGATTGTAACGTAAAGATTTATTTAATCATAAATAAAGTATTTAAAATGAATAAAAACATTTTTTGAAAATAATTTAAAATTATTTTAGCAAGAAATCGTAATTTAAATTTGTTCGAATTATCAGAGGTTTTGAAATGGAATTTAAATTTATCAATCAAGAACAATGTCTAACTACAAAAATTGTGTGGAGAATTGTCTGGAGGCAATTCGAGTTGTAATGCCAATAAAAGTATTGAAAGTCGTGTTAGTGTTCCTAATAGAGATGAATCAAGCGACATCTAAAAATTCTTAAAATTAAAGAAAAAAAAGTAGTGAAACATCCATCGAGACGATTGTTGAATTAATAAATAAATTTTCCATTCGTCAGATATAAAATTTTCAGCATGACAAAAAATTTTATGCGGCAATAAAAACACAAATAAAATGCACTTAACTATCGAAATTTACTGTGTCGGAAAATGATAGTTTTTGTTTGATTTTCTTTTTTGTCCAAAAGAAAAAAATAAATAGTTTAAGAGAATGGACAACCATACCATTAGGGTTGAGGACTGCGAATAATGCTCACAATAGACTGAAGGAATTTCCCGTCAGTCGCATGTACAATAACTCTTGTCTTCTTTTGCAAGACCGAACGAAAATGTCCTGAAGAAAGCAAAAGAAATTTTGTCCATTTAGACATTATTTTTATAGATTATTTTTAAATTCTCTTTTTAATGCATGGGCAACCTAAATGAAGAAAAAACTAATTATTCATAAAATTTGACTAAAAAAACCAGACATAATTTAATATTACTCTACGAAGACTGAAGTGTCAAGAGGGCAATAAAATATTTTTTAAAATCACTGAAAGTTGATTCTTTAGATCCGTATGGACGAGGAATATCACATTTATTCTTTTAATGAATAAATTCTCCATATCTCCACAAATATGTCATTCCCATTTATCACACCTTAATTATATGACATAACATCAAAGAACTTTCAAACATCAATTTTTATCTTTATAAAACTTTTCCATTTTTAATATTTTTAATAATTAAAAATCTAAACATATTAAATATTTCATTTAAAAACTCTCAATAAAGTTGTCGAGTGAATTTTTAACGGTTATTTTAGGATCCAAAGATCTTAAATAAAGATCTTAAAGAGAGAGTGACATGTGAAACGTTACGTGTAAGATCTTTCAATGAACCTAACAAATGCACTCTCGACAACTTTATTAAGAGATTTAAAGGATTTATTGATGACGTGTTGATCATTACCGGCTATGTATAAGTAACTTTTTTTTAAAAAATCATTTGTTCTGAGAATGTATTTTATTATAAATATTATTCGTATTGAAATATTTAATAATTATGTAAGATTCACGGCATATGACAAGTGCCTAGTCCGAAGTATTTCATATTACTTACAAATTATTAGAAAATTATTTTTATTTATAATTTCCATTATTCGAATAATCTATAGTTGCTCGTGTATTCATTGTGAGGTATATTTAAAATTGTATGAATGTGTGAATGTAGTGATGCTGTATGTTGATTTGAGTATGTTGAACTTAAAATGGTGTTTCTCCCACCCAGATGGAAATTGGTACTTTTTATATTTACAGTGATTGACTATTCGAACATAATTAAAATAATCATTTTATAAGTTCATATTTTACAAAATTTGTATTTAAAATTAAGTTTAATATAAAAAAAGAAAAGCATTTAATTAGCTTTAAATTTAATTCATTTTTAACACTTATAAAAATTTATTATTTTGAGTTTTTATAAAGAAATGGTTAAAATTATTATTTCTAAATATTTTTAGAAATTAAATATTTTAAAAAGATTTAGAAACATTGTTTGAATAATCATTATTATTCAAAATAAAAAAAACCAATTAGAGCGATGTCAAACGGTGAACGATCTTCGGAGAGTTGTAGTGATTTTAAGGTCTTTGCTACTGCTTTGGAGAATTCGCGGAAACCATACATCTGACATTGTCGGTAATAGAACTGATCATCTTGATATCACAAGAATCCAAATTGTCCTGTATATCAATTACACACGTTGAAATAGACAGTGCACTATTGTCAGGTAATAAGAAAATGTGCAAACATATTGGTTTCGAGAGTCCCTTGGAGAAAAATAATAAAATGGTTAAATGTATATGGTGGTATATATGATTTTTCCAGCCATCTAGCACAATGGATATCATAGTGTCGTGTGAAGCAGTGTTAATTAGGTCCCGTTGCCCTAAAATCAACCAGCTTATTGAGAATTATTGATTACCGCGATTCCATGCAATCGATTATATAATCATTATTTTTGTATTTATATACAGTATTTATATTTATATACTGAATTAATTATTAATCAGTGATTTGAAGATGACGGTTGATCCGTCGAAATATATTGTAAATAAATAATTTTTTAATGGATTAGTTTTCTTTTTAATTGAAAATTATCATCCAGATTTAATTTTATCAAAATTCCACATAGTTTATCTTATTGTAATTCGTCGTTATTCTGTAGGAACCATTTTATTTAGATTACCAACCATATATAATATAAATACATGTATACATAAAAATAGTTTCATTATTTTTTTATTTAAATTAATTATTTTGATAGACTTTTCTCTACAAATTTGAAACTATTAAATAATTTTGTAAAATTATTTTTATAAATCAAAAATTTTTGGTTCACTTTTGATCCCTAACAATTTACATGTAAATGCACATGCCTAAGACTAATTGAGATATAATCTTATAAGATAAAAGGACAATTAAGAAAAGAAAATCTACTTACAACAAATATAGTGTGAATTTTAAATATTGAAAGAGAGTTGTGGCAGATATACATCCTGGATATTCATTTATTTCTGTCGAGAATTTTCCAACAACATAACGAATCCCTCAGTAATTATTTTGTAATTTTATATTATAATTGACTTGTGATGTTTGGCATTTGACTGACGGGTTTTTTCCACAAAACACCAAACTAACCATTCAATACAACGATTTTAGATGTGCGATTTTGGCTTTTTTATAAGTTCTGTTGAATATTTTTTGGGAAACTTTAATCTAAAAAAGAAAATTCAAGAAATAATAAATATTGTAGCACGATTTTCATTTACTAAATGTCTACAAACGCCTTTTCGGTATTTTATATGGTGGTAAATTGGTTCGTCAATTTCTGGAATAACTGTTTGAAAATTAATTTAATTAATTAAAAAAATATAAATTATCAGTTATATGTCATCAAATATGTCAAAGTTTGTTTGATATTAGATATTTAAATAAAGATTCTCTTTTTATTATTTCAGAACTGAGAATAACTGATTTGACATATTTAAGTAAATCATAAATTGGAGTCTTTCCATTCTTTTTATTAGCTTACTTTACATATAGGTATTATTATTTACATTTAAAAATTTATTTTATTTATTATTTTATTTTATTATTATTTTAAAAATTTATTCCATGGAATTAAGAAACCTGTTTTTGAAAGCTTTTTACTCATTTTTATCTACAAGAGTCATTCTACCCAGTTAGAAGAAAGTCTTAACGATAAGAATTCCTAAACCCGGTAAGTCAGGAAATTACAAAGATATAGGATCATGGAGACCAATAGACATTATGGAGTGCATTGTCAAGTTATTCTCATCTTGACTATGCACTCAACTGGAACAATGACTGGTGAGAGAGCAATTTAATTTCAAAGTTCCAAAAAAGCATCGGACCATCGGACGGGTGCGCTGAACTCAATAAGGTCATGAGAATTTTACTGGAGGAATATCAACATCTTCACATTGCATTCCTCGATCTAACTGATGCTTTTGGCAGCATTCCAATTAATCATATATTAGAAGTTCTCAGAAGAAAAGGTCTAGACTCATTATCCTGCTCTCTCATTGCAAATCTGTACTAGTATTGAGCATCAAAATATACCTGCAATGATTGTACGACTAAAGACATATCAATCAAGAGGGGGGTTAGACAAGGATGCCCACTATCAATGCTGTTGTTCAGCGTTGGCATTGATCCAATTTTGGTATTGACGCGGAGGCTGGTAAGATTACTTATCTGGTATATGCAGATGATATTGCACTAGTTGCAACCAGCAACTCTTGTTTACAAGCCATGGTTTCATCTGCATGTGACATGGTTGAATGGACTTCTATGACGTTCAACCCAGCCAAATGTGGATATTTATTAACTCCTCTTATGAATAAATCAATTTTCATTAATAAAATATCAATACCTATAGTCACAGACGAAGAAGGTTACCGTTATCTCGGAGTAGACTTTACCAGAAAGACAAAATTCACTCCTCAACGTCTCTTTCTATCAGCTATAAAGGACTGGAAAAAAATAACCAAATCAATACTATTTTCCTGGCAGAAAATAGAAGCGTATAGTATCTTTATACACTCACGATTCAACTTTTATTTTCAAAATTATAATATACGAAACAGGGAACTTACGGATTATGCCCACCACGAAACTACGAAATCTATCTTTAAAAGTGGCCTTGTCGTGGAAATTCGTCGACATTTGAAGAAGATTTGTGGAACAGTCCCAAATTCATCCAATGACTACGTCTATACTGACAAGAAAAGCTGGAACTATGCTGGAACCAAAGAACTCTGGCTTATAGATATAAAAGCTCCTTATGACACAATCAAGGCACTTAAAGATGTCAGAGATGACAAAAAAAGTAATATAAGTCTGCTAACTCAAGCAAAGGTGGCTCATAAAGTATGGACGGTAATATTAGGAGCAATTGTTGTCGGCTGTTTAGGATCTTGGCCCGACGATAATGACAACCTGCTTAAAAACAAATTACATCTTTTAGGTACAACTATACAAAATTTAACCAAACTGTGCATAGTGTCGAATATCAAATATTCCAACTCGACATTACATAAACACAATACCGGTCAATATAACCCACTGATGTCAAATGCAGTGACGACTAATCTTACCGACACAGTCACGGCAGATGCACCAGTAACCGGTTAATAACAATAATATCCAACATAGGTCAAAGATGCTCTATACAACGACCATAGCTTTGAGCATTCAATGTATATCCCAGGTTATCTTTACATATTTCAACTTGAAATTTTGTCACAATTTTCTTCAAACATTACA
>MQRK01145949.1:0-13247 GCA_001938485.1 Girardia tigrina | reverse complement strand
ATTATTCCTGATTCATAAAAACCTTTGCCTTTGTCAGCAAAAAAGCTGTCTAGGAACGATTTGATGTCATCATCACTGGCGAATGTTTTTCTGTTTAAGGAATTCTGCAGTGATCTAAATAAGTGAAAATCCGATGGTGAAAATCCAAGTCTGGAGAATACGGTAGGTGCGGCAAAACCTCCCAACCCAGAAATAAGAGTTTCTGGCGAGTGGTCAAACAGTTTGACTCAAACTTGTATGCGGTCTTGCGTTATCATACTGAATTGCAACTCCTTTTCGGTTTGCCAATTCAGGACGTTCCTGTTGAATTGAATGAGCCAATTTCTCCAGCTGACCACAATATCTATCTGAATTGATGGTTTCATTCCTCGGAAGGAGTTCAAAAAACACAACTCCTTTAAAATCCCACCAGACGGAAAGCATAAATTGTCAATTTTAAATTTTGCGAACCAATCACGAGCGGTTCTATTAGCTATAGCACCTTCTCCGTATACAGCACAAAGCTCTCGGGCAGCGTCTGCGGCTTTGGCGCTTCGATTATACGCAAACAATAGATGGTATCGGAAATGCTCATTTTTGTCGACTTGACACTCCATTTCAATGGTCTAAAAATCGACAAAAATTAATCTGAATAAAAAAACAAAATATACCATTTTTAGAGCAAAACAATAGCTTTCAAATAACATATAACATTACATCAAAAAATTTGATTTAAATATTAAATTGATTAAAAATTCAAAAAACGGCGGGAACTTATTTCTCAACCTAATACTATTATTATTATTAATATTATTATTATTATTATTATTATTATTATTATTATTATTATTATTATTATTATTATTAGTTTTAATATTATTTTATTATTATCATATTATTATTTAAATTAAAATTATTATTATATTATAAAAAAAATCTTACATTTTGTTGGGAAATAATAAATGATTCGGGCATTTATGCCGAGTCATTTTATCAATCTTGAGCAATTAAGCTCAAACAGAAAATAAAATTAATGGGTAATTATGCCCTTATCAAAAGTAGTGCCCGATTACGCCCGTTGCAAGTGTCGGGTTCGATAAATATCCTTATAAATTGGTAAATAAACCCAAATAAAATAATCAAAAAATAATCTGGACAATTAAGCCCAATTAAACAAATAAATTATAATTTAACTTAATTTTAAGTTTTTTTAAAAATAAATTTTTTATTAAACTATTTATTTTTATATAATAATTAAAACGGGTATAAATACCCCAAATTTTTAAATAAACTAGAAAATATTTAACTAAAAAAACAAAACAAAATATTTAATTTTAAGAATTCTTACATTATCAATATAATTTTTATATACCGATTAATATCTTGGAATCCTCCATCGTTATTTATATATTGTACTATTTCGAAAGAACATTGTGAGTCAATTGAATAAAGTTTTGAATTAGAATTCCTTTGAGTTTTTATTATTAATAATATTTTGAAACTAATCTCCGACGAGATTCATTCAAAGATTCATTTATTCAAGATTCAAACCTCAAGAGAGGGTTAATCAAATTAATATATTTATTACAAAGTTCGAAAAACCATTTGAAAAGGAGACATACATTTATATTTGAAAGCTTGTTTAAAGTTATTAACGAAAAATATTTTCGAATACTTAGTTGTAAATTAAATACTTAGTAGTCGTAAGACTACTATAGAGACTGTCATATCAAAGATATGAGTTTGTTACGACAACAAAATGACTGCACATATTTAAGCATTGTGGAGCTCCAAGCCTTTATAAAAGGGACCAATTTAGGACTGAAATGGAATTTTAGGTTTGAATTCGTGTAATGGAAATCATGATTGATTTACGTCTTTGAAAAACAGAAAAAGTTAAATAAAAGTAACCTAGATAAGTGAAATACTGGTTAGGAGACGTCTGGCTATGATAAAAAGTATATGATAAGTAAATATAAAGAAGTGATAAACAACTTAATTTTTGCTAGCCTAATGTGAATCTTAAAAAAATTTTCTTATTTTGACTAGTAATGAGAATTTTTCACCGCTTGAATTGCTTTTATTTGAAGAGTTGAATAAATTCTCTGAATTGTTTTTAAATTTGGGAATGTTGTGATGATATTATTTTTCTGATTAAATAACCACATGGATAAAGGTGAAATAATATTTATAAATATTATTCATAGATTTTTATCATTATCGTTTATATTAACTCTCTTATACATTTTTTGCTGATTTATTAACGATATATTCAAGATATTGTAAATTGGTCTTTAAATTCATCATCCTGTTGGAAATCGAATGAATTATTCATTGAAATCGGCATCATTTCCAGGTAAATTGAAAAAAATTTAATTTCATCAGATTGATCGTTCCGAAAAGCTGTTTTGATTTTGATGATGTAATCGTTATAATCCGGAAACTGCAGAAAATTACAACTTTTAAATGTAATTTTTTTGATATTAATCATAAAATTGAATGTCATTCAATCCAGAAATGAAAACTAGATTGAATTCATCAATAATAATCATTTAATATGTGGTAGGCCTCCTCCCCACGGTTACTCGTGATAATGACTCGTAGAGTCTATAAGTAGCTGAGTCGGTTGTATCATTGGGTGTCACTCCTCAACTGATCATGGACCCCGTCTTTAGTCGTTTCCACGATCCCGATCAGATAGCATTGTCTTTCAAAGAGGTAGATTGCAGGTCCTTGCCCTCCGTACTATGTTGGTCAACAAGGCAAGCTTCAGACACATTAGTCTAGAGCGAACTCTAGTTTCCCAGGGACACCACGTGGAGGTATGTCCGACTGGTTTAACACAGGTTACCAAAGTAACAGGTCCCCGTAATATGTGGTACTTATTTTCACACTGGACCTTTTCAGATATCATATGTTTTTAAATGTTCCAATCTTCCTCTTTATGGAATTCGTCTCGGAAGTACTCAAGCGCGTCAATGAGACCCCCACTATATTGTACAATTTGCCCTTATTATCGAAATTCTGTGGGGTGTATTCGAGATTGTTCAGAATGGCCCGTGCTATGTTGTACCGCTCCTCCTCATTATAGATATTGAATCTGGACTTATTTCTACTTATTATCGAAATTCTGTAGGGTGTATTCGAGATTGTTCAGAATGGCCCGTGTTATGTTGTACCGCTCCTCCTCATTATAAATATTGAATCTGGACTTATTTCTACAGAGGAAATTCTGGAGGTAACGCACTATTTTATGATCGAATTTATGTCGTATGCAATTCTGAAAGTTCAGAATGGCCATCACTATGTGTCCGCACGTTCTCATTATTTAAAGTTTGTTGATTAAAGTCGAGCGTGTTCAGAAAGACCTGGGATTTCGCAATGCACATGAAATTGTTCGGCTCTTGATTTTGCATTTCTAAACCCATTTCGGAAAAGATTTGAACCACATTGGAGACAAGGATATAATTCACTGTTCTTTCAACTTGTGCGGAATTTGATTGTTTGATTGCTCCACTTGTTCATGAAGTAACCACGATGCAAATATCACTTTAAAATTCGCATCCATTTCAGCATTTTCTGATAAAGTGGGTGTTGTGGTGCTGAGAATAAATTTATTTATTGTTTGAAGGGAAAGGACTCACAACATCTGTCGAGTGTATCTTGTGATTTCGAAGATAATTCGTATTGAACATATCCAACAAATACAATGCCGGCATCATGTGATATTCTGCATCCATCTAAATTTACCATATTTTCTAATTTGTGCTATGTACTCCAATTTATTTGTATGTACACTTATTCTATTTATACACTTATTTACATATAATCTTATTTCTAATTATATTAAATATATATTAAAATTATATTAATTATTATACATTTCTATTTATATTAAATTATTATATGTATTTATATATATTTATAATAATTCAATAGCATTAAACGTTTGCTGTTAGAAAATACAAAACTTTGATTGCACGCTCTTAGAACTAGTTACGTCGGGAAATGTTGATTAGAGATTCATCTGTTTTCCAGTGTGTTTTCAAGTATTTGAGAATTTTCGGGTACTCATTCAGAGCTACAGATATTTCTTCAAAATCTTCAGCTTGGAACAATTGATTTCTGAACCAGTATAACCAGAATAACAAGAACTTTGTCGGCAAATGTTTGCCTCTTGAATATTTTTAATTTATTTTTTGGCGATAGAATCGGAAACCTGATCCTTGGTTATTTCATTTGGGTTCTTGAAATTTCTTTATTTAATTATTTTTAATTTTTTATTTATTGATAATTTTTTATTATCCATTATCGCTATAAGCGATATTGATTTTTAATTTTTAATAATCATCTCTTTTCTCTTCAAATGTGTTATTCCCGAAGGTTAGACGATTAGAAAGGATTGTATTGCTTAATTTTGTAGAAACCTATTTAATTTCTTTAAAGATTCATTGTCATTTTTCTGAGTTCTATAAGTAACAAATATTTCTTTACTGCTGTCTTATGATGCCTTTCACAAATCGAGTTTTCTTTTGATTGTCTTTGAAGGAACATTAAGATTATCTTTTTGCTTTGAAGTTCATATTCCCATAAAACTGGTGTCAAGTTTTTCTAAATTCTGTTATTTTAACTGTTTGTGTGTTTGCTCTTCTGATGTTAGCTTTTTCAGCGCAGACATCATATAAAGAGTTGGTCGAGGAATATCATATAAAATTTAAATAAAACTATGTTATAATGGCCAAAAAATGAAATAATATCTGTAAAATTACTTTAGAGTAATGAATCCCTTAAGTGTACTATCTCCGAAGGATTATCACTAATAACAGTGGGAAATTTTTTGGTTTATGTTTAATTAACAGGATAGTATAAATATGGCAAATGTAACGCCATTAATCTCGGATTGAGTGCCGATTCCAAGTTGTACGAAGATTCAGTTGGTGGAAAAACCATTACAACAATGAACAATCAATTACTAATAAAATAGGCCCAGCACAATAAAAACGAAATTCTTCAACCGCTGCGCGACAAAATTACCCCCATCCGATTGTCGGGGCAATCTGAGGGTGGGGCGGAACAACACAAATTTTAACAAACCGAAATTTAATAATTATTTGAGAAAAAAACCACTCAAAAATACAACAGTAATAATATTAGTTCACAATTTTTCAAAGCTTTTAATGATAAAAATGAGAATTTCGGTTACACGTAATGTTTGAAAGTGACTTGTTTGAATGAATCGGAATCGAGCATCAATAATATAATCGTTAAAATCGAAATTTTATTATATCGATTCATTAATAATTCCGTGTCACTTAAATCAATCAATATTTCCATCAATAACGACATTTTGTAGTTTTAAGTGTCGATGAAGAAGTACCACATCAATGTCATCAGTGAAAACATGTTCAAGATTTAAAATATCAAAGAAATGTTCAAAGAAATTTAAAATAATATAAATTATCTCTTGAAGTTTCTCCTTCGTTAAAAAATATAAGTTTTTAAAAATAAAATTAATAATTATTTTATCAAAATTAATTTGTATAAATTAAAGCATAATTACACAATCAAATTAATTCCATATCAAAATTGTGAAACAATCTGGGTAAATATACTAAAATTGGATCTTTTATTTCAAAACTTGGCAATTTTCAAAATTCAATTTGCTATTGATAATTGAAATTATGCACACTTGAGCTGATTGGAACGTGTAAAGTGACATCTTTGTAAATGAATAAACGGAAGAATCGTATGTGTGAAAAATCAATCATAAAAACGTTAAATGTCAATGGCCAAACAGTAATCTGCAAAATAAAAAACATTGGGGTCCTAAAATTAAACTATTAAAAATTTAATTATAATCTGTTTTTTTAAATCAAAAACCCTTACTTGGGATATCCTACAAAGAAAAAAATAATTAAATTAAAAAGATTTAAATCAATAAAAAGTAAATGATGACGAATTCCTTCTTAACTTCCCTTTATTTGAGCAAGCGCTCAGTGACTTTGGAAAAGTTTTCAGGGATAATTCAAAAAAAGAATTAATTTTATCTTTAAAACAAAAATAATTATTATTAATGTTATTATTATTGTAATTATTATTAGTATTATACACTTTACTATTATGTATTTTACTATTGCTATTATTATTTTTATCCATATTAGTATTATTAAAAAAACAAAAAACGATCATTATAATTTATTATTATTAATTTCGACGGATCAACCGTCATCATCAGACTGAATTAACAATGATATACTGGCGTTTACATATCAAAGCAATGTTTATGTAATCATTATGTCATTTAAATCATGAAAATACTTTCAATAAAGTTGAAGAGTGTTTGGACATTGATTTTAGGATCAAAAGATTTGATCAACAATGCTTCACACATCACCCTCTCCCATTAATTATCAAATTATGAACACAAAATCTTAAAATTACTTTCTCTCAAAAGATCTAAGAATGGTAAAACATTATTGTTTTCATATTCTACCGTGAATTTTATATTTGAATGTAGATATTGATTATTCAAAATAGTAAATAGTGGCGCCCGTGAAAATGATAAATTTTTGCAACAATGTGCTTGATTTATCTACTTTAATTTATAGATGTACTTCAGAAATTTTCCTGGTTATATAAAATAGGAAATTACATAAATAAACGATCTCTTTTAGAAAATTTTTTTGAATTTATATTGATAATTATTTTTAAATTCTTTTAATGTAGAATAGGATATAATGAAGTCGTTTAATTAGCGGAACATCGAGTCTACACAATCATCCATGCAGGTTTTCTATGCGGTGGTTTTATTAACCATGGTATTGAATTGTCTTGAAATATCATAGTTTCTACAATTTTTAAATCCCTCAGCATAATCAATAAAAAGATTTGTTAATTATAGAACATGTTAAAGACGGAGATATTTAAAACTATTTAACCTATTAAATATTTCGTATAAATGGTTATGTTATCCCTCTAAGTCCAGTTGTGAAGATTTAATCTATTTCAAAGATCTTTTTAATTTAGAAGCACTAAATTTTAATTTAGACACCAAAAACCTTATTTTTTTACGAAGAAAATGATATTCTGACAATAAATAAGAGCAAATTTTAAAAATATTACAAATCAAAATAATGACATTTTTAAACAAAATTGGAAATCTCTGAAAATTGAGCTTTAAAATTTATATCAAAATCTTTCATTTGTACAAATCTCTGAAGATGTTCCAAATTTTACAATTGTGCATTCTTCAATCACAACATGCAAAATAATGTCTGATTAAATTGAATTCAAATGTTTTATTTATAATTTCAGTAGGCTTATCAGTAACATTAGTTATGATTGTACAAATAAGATTGTACTCGTAAAATTGTACAAATAATATTTTGATATTCTTAATTAATTTGAATTTGTATAACAGAAGTACAATATTGTTGACATTTTAATTTTAATTTTCGAGACTAACAAAGTTGTGAATAGCTTACAACATTTTTTTAATTTTTTTATATTTTATGTGCATAAAATTCATTTATTGGTTTATGAAATTTATTCAGAATGAATCTGTAGTTATATGATGTTAATAAAATGTAGGTACTATAGATCAGTGTTTCTCAACCGGTGCGTCGCGACACACTAGTGTGTCGCGATGAATTGGTGTGTCACAGGTGTGTCGCGAAAAAATGGTGCGTCGCGATGATTTGCTTGATAATATGCAATACTCTTAAATTTTATATAATAATTTTCAAGATTCAACTTTGTAGTGTAGAGTCTACAGTGTAGACTGTATACTGTTATCAAATAAAATCAATACGATTGCGGTTAACCATCCTCGATAAAACAGGTCCAAACATCAACATGGACTCTAGTGACTAGAGTCGCTTGACTAGAGTCTAGAATTAATACTTTGAAAACCTCAAAGTTACATAATAACTTCGCTTGATAACAGGTGTGTCACAAAATTTCATGTATTGTGTCGAGTATGTCATTCGTAAAAAAAGGTTGAGAACCTCTGCTATAGATAACTTTGATTTTTTTATATATAAATGATTCAGATTTTTTTAGAAAAAAACACTTTTATATATGTACTAAAAATATACTTGTTGGATTTTCTCTAAATAAAATTTTCTACTCGGAATATAAATGTTCAGTTATTCAATCTTTTATATAAATAATATTCTATCCTTTTTTCTTTAGCCAAAATATGATATAAATGATTTTCGTAAATAAATTCGTTCGGCTATAATAGTTTCAGTTCGAAATTGAATAAATTAATAAATTCGTTCGGCTTTAATAGCTTCAATTCGAAACAGTAAATAAATTAATGAATTCGTCTGGCTATAATAACTTTTTTTTATTCAATTTGATTGAGAAAATAGTAATAATTTCGTTACCAAAAATTTCAATTTTTATTCAACAGTGTCCAAACGATGTTCAACAACTTGGATATTAATTAACAGTAGACGGCAATTACTTGGCAATAATAAATTTGAAATTGTGATCAATTAATTGATCGCAATTTCAAATTCATAATATTGCTTATGGCAATATTCCCAATTTAATTATTGCCAAACCGCTGAATAAGCAGCAGCGAACGAATTAAAAGAAAAAAAATAAAAAATAAATAATAAAAATAAATTATGATAATGACAATAATAAAAGAACATTTTTTATTAATAGCATTTTGACAATAAAAAATTCGTGATACACCAACAAAAATACATGTGTTTAGTACGCAAATATGTAAAACATACGATTGAACACTCGAAAATAAGATGGGTTATACAATTATTATTTAGCATACTATTAATATTGATAAAACATTATTACTATAATTATTAATATTTAATTTCACATTAATTTTTATTAATAGTATATATAATTCTTTTAATAGTATATATAATAACATATAATTCGTGTATGATTGAGAAAATAGTAATGTTTCGTGTATAATTATAATTCGTGTATAATTCGTGTAAAATATTTAAACAAAAATGAAATAATATTTAAAATTACAATTATTTATGATTGCTATAATTATAATAATTATAATACGACCTCAAGCGAGGAATAATTGTTTAAACTATATCAATTGTTGGAAGAACCTTCTGATCTCAGAGTCAGATAACGTACTGATATTATAAAACTCAAGAGAGTGAAAGAGTTATATTTCATTTTTATAAAATCCCTAATAATCTTATTATTGTAATTATGTATTATTATTATAGTGTAATGATTATAATTAAATTATTGTAGTGACCAGTAACTAAAACTTGTTCGTTTTACAAATAAAAATTCGTAATTCACACAACAATTATTAAGTAATTTTTGATATCAATCAATTTCGCTTTTTCTTTCACTTTTAATATAAAAAAGATTTTATTTAAAAAATAAAAATTGTTTATGTTCCTTTATTAATAAATATAGTGAAATGATTAATTGTACCAAGTTATTAAATATATGTTTCTAGATGGATCTTGATTCGGTTACCTTTAAGTTATGATGAAACAACTAGAAGTTATGATCTGAATTGTATAAAAAGTAAAAGATTAATGAATAGTATTCTGCCAAGAGTTACAGAAATGTTTGTGTCCAAATAGTCGAAATTGTCGACAGTCATGATACCTACAACATTGACAAGTCTATCAATGTATTAATCTAAATGTTATTGAAATTAGTTATTACCAATGTTTTAGTACACATCCATACAAATGCAATCTGATCTTCGTTTATGATTTACCTACTCGATTAACAAGTCATCATATAGTTGATGCTCTGAAAGAATTAGAGTACAAGAAATGCAAAGCTTTTTTTAATAGATATAACTGAACAGTTGAGGTAATAAAATAATTAGTGTGAATTTTACTATAATTTAATATAGATTGGGATTTATTTCGGCATCTAAATCTTTGCCAGATTACAAATTTAATGAACTCATTCAAGAATTAAAAACGTTAGAAATCGATGTTTTATCAGTTGGAAAAGTGAAATTAAATATCAGCGAGGTTTGGTTGCAACCCGTGAACTGTAAGCCTCCAAAACCTAAGAAAGTATATATATATATATATATATATATATTTAGCAATTCATTGAATAATATATTTCATAATACATGATGAATTTGATTTCGAAGATTTTCTGCTATTTTTATATTTATTATAATTTAATTATAATGTAATATTATATTGCCAAAAGCAGTGATTCCCAAACTTTTTTGCCCGTGGAATCCCTAAATTTGTTGCCTATGATTGCGGAACCCTGAATATTTTTTATACAACGAAATTTCAAAATTATATCTCTCACATGAAATGAAACAATTATTATTTTAGCATTTCAAGTTTATTAAATTAAACAAAACTTAAAAAAAAGATTTTTTTTACATTGGACGGAGCGGTAACATTACTATTGTTGGGTATACAATTAAATCTCGTTTTATTCTTTATTTATATTCAACTACTAATCTGACTCCAAATAAACAAAAGGTTTCTTCCAACAATAATATATGAAGAATGCACAAGACCTTTTAATAATAATTTATTCTGCAAACAACAATTGAAGTACAAATATAAATTCAACTTTTTCAGTACACTTCAATTCAAAGATCAAACTTCGATTAAACAGTTACAACAACTTTTCGATTAAACAATTACAACAACTTTTTAGTTCGAGCGATGCTAAAATAATTTATTTAAAACTTAACTTCTCCTTTATAGGATACTGATACTTTCGTAATATTACAATTTATTTTATAAACTTAACCTTTCTCCTTTACAGGATACTTGAATATTTCTTAATATTAACAAAAATCTAATTTACCGTACATTCTGGTTTAAATCTTCTTTGAGTAATAATTTGTGAGAATTGTAACTGAAATAACTACTGCTTATATACTAGCTTTTCTTAACCTCGAAAATTGAATAACTAAAACAAATCTCAAAATATTTACAAATATTTTATAAATTTTATTAAAATTACTATTATTATAATCAAAAATTATTAATTTTAACCAGCGAATTATTTTAAAAAATTTTATTAGATTTTTAAAATGTAATTTATATTTTTCGGAACCCCAACACTAACAACAAATAATTAAAAAAAACTATATAAAATCACGGTTTAATTCGAACTAAAATAATAAAATAATTAAAAAAAATACATTATCGATTTAATTGTTTATTAATTTAATTTAATAAAATATCTCCATTTTTCTAGTCCATGTAAACAGTAATTATTTTTCGAGGATTAGTCTTAAAATGTATTGTTAATATACTCGGACTTTACTCAGTCTCAGGAAATTCTAAACATTTTTTTGCTTTAAATCCATATTGGGTATTCTTTAATAATATCTTTGCATATTTACATTAACATTTACTCCATAATTTCTTCTCTTGGATCTTCCTTCGTTTCGGATTGAAAATCATTTTCACCTTCCAATAATGCGACGCAAACTTCCTCTTCATCTAATATCTCTATTTGAGGGTCCCATAATTGATCTAAATTAGCATCTAGGATTTTGAACTCCTTTTCAAAATTCTGTTTCATTCTTTTCTCATTAATAATTACAATCATCAATAGATTTTCTTTTTTGCACACCTAAGTCTATAACCTCCTACTTTTTGTGATCTACATATACATGTTCAATGTTCTTATAAATATCCCTCACTGCCTTTGTGTCCTCTAACGAATTATGGCTTCTGTGGGCTTGAATTGAGATCTGGAGAATCTTTAAGGCCAGCGTTTGTAATTTGAAGAATTGTCCTCCGGATTTTGGAAATAATCCCATTTCACAAAATGTGTTTGTGGCTGAAAGATCTGTAACTCCTAACAGACCTTTCTTATTGATATTTAGGGTTCTAAATTCCAAATTTAAATCGTGGCCAACAATTATCTTTCCAAAGCATAATTGTTGTACTTTTTCAATGATTTCATATTCATCTTTCTTTCCCCTCATCATACTTTCGGTGATACCGTGATACTTCTCACCTGTGCAAATCATTTTTTGTCTTGGCGTTGTGAATTAGTTTAATAATATATCTCCTTTTCTATTCAAAATTGAAATGGACACTAGTCCCCTTCACTTATCTATTAAATCTCCGGTGAATTCCGCATCCATAAATATCAATTTTTCCTTTATTTCATCCGTTGATAAGGGGTTACGAATGAAACTTCTACAAAATTTAAAGTCATCTATAGTCGGATTGTATAGTACTCCCGACAATTGCTCTTTATGGACCTTAAATTTCGGGTTATAATGCGAACTACATGGTTTTTTTCTATACTCAATGGCGACAACAGCAGGTACTATAAATGCTCTAATATAGAGATTTAAATGTTTCTTATCTATCTTCCAACTAGAATGCTTAACTAGTACGTTCAATTGATCTTCCGTCGTTCTGGAGGTCATTTCCTGATCGGCTAAAAATTTCTGTGGATCATCAGATATTTCGACTTTTTGATCCACACTATGTAGTTCAATGTCACCAAATATTTCTCCTGTAAAAATTGTACTTAACTGGGCTGGTTCCTTGTGGGTAACTATCCTTAAATACATTTTTTATCTCCCAATCTGAAATTCGGATTCGATTCGGAAATCTTAAATTATCAGTTAAAACCTTAGTATCTCCTATCTTATTCTTGCTACAATAAGATAAAAAAATTTTTTTTGAAAAAAATACATACTAGAAAATTTTTTGAAGTTCATTATTTTTGAAATATATATTTTATGTTTATAATTTGTTTGATTTTATAGTATTGATAAAATTTTTTTTAACCAATAAGAAAGTATTTTTTGAAAAGATTACTATCAAGCACCGCTCGCTCTAATTCGTTAATATTCAGTCACACACATAATTCACAAAAATGTTATATCATTATAAGATCACAAGGGTATTAATGTCATAAAAAGAAAATTGATAAAAATAAATAAATAAAGTGAATATATACAAAGCATGCAAACTATCTCACAGTTACACCAGGGTTGTTTGAGTTATTCGAACATCTCTTTGATCGAGTGATAGGACCGCCGTAGGTAGTTCGAATACAATCGGAGCCCATGTCCACTTATGATCAAAAACATGATTATAGATATGATAACCATTCCAAAGATGAAGTACGCAGTTTGTACAGAGCTCCATAGGAAAAATATTTGTTTCATATACACCTTTGATAAATTCGAAGCATTAATAAAGTGATTTGAAACATCTGAATCAGAAACATTAAAATGAAGATTATCATTTTTATGAATTAAATTTAAATATTGATGACTATCATTA
>MQRK01145942.1:0-11468 GCA_001938485.1 Girardia tigrina | reverse complement strand
AAATTTCTGAAATCTTATTTTATCATATCTATAACAATATTTTACGGAATTTAATTGTTTGTTTAATAAATTGATAAAATACAAAAATTTTATATTTTATGAACGTTCCCAACAATGTATAACGAAATTATTTTGAAAATAAAACGTTTATAAAATATATTTAAAAAAGCTATATATATATATATATATATATAATATAGAACTAAATTTTAATAGCGAAAGTTGAAAGACAAAAAGTATACAAAAAGTTGAGATACAAAAGTAGAAATTTGATTTTAAAGAATATGTATTAAAGGGATTTTTGCAAAATGATTAAATTAACGAAAAGAAATTTGTTTAAATTTGTGTAATTTTCATTAATAAATTTTTGTGAAATTATGAATTATAATCCTGAATCAAACATTATCGAAGATAACGTCAATGTTACTAACAAGTACAAAATTTGTAAAGTAGAATCTTTTTACATATTTATTTGTCCTCTAAAAATAAATAATTATGATTTGAATAATTCATAAATTAGAAAGAATCAAAACTTCCTCGGAAAAATATTTGAGATTTGATTAATTTGATTTAGGAGTTCTGTTCATTTTGATAAATATGTAAAATTAATTTGACCCTTTCGATGAAAATTTGAATTTTATTTCCATCTATCACAATCTAAATCATTTTAATAATAATTTTCATCAGAATATAAATTGATGCAATTCCGTATTACCGTTTTCCAGAGGAAATTCTCAATATTTCATGAGCAATTCAATAAAACCATCATTCAATAGTTTCTCAAAATGAATGATAGATATAATTTGAAAGAAAATTTGTCAAATTAAATTAAATTTATAAATTATCCTGCGGAAAATATTTTAATTATAATGTAAAAATTTAAATATTTTTTTCAGTAAACATTAAACAGTATTTTGTACATTTCGGAAAAGGTTTTCTTTTCAAAGGGATGATATATAGGTAGAAAGTGTGAACCATTGAGATAAAGGGGTAATGGTTGTTTTGCTGTTTTTTACTTTATTTTTATAGTCAAAAGAATATCAAAGAAATGTAAACTATTTTGAGAATGGATGAGAAACATGGCGGTTAGTAAGTGAGGACAATAAGATACTTTATATATATATATATATTGTTAGGGGTTCTTTTTGGTGAACTGAAAATTTTTGATATTTTTAAATTAAAAATCATAATTATATTGGAGATAAATTTAAAAATATTATTTTACTAATTAAACTGAAAGACCTTTTGAAAGAAATTATATATAAAAATTTAAGTTTATAGATAATATTTTTACTAATTAAAATGAAATAAGTTTTATAAAAAGTAAAGTGTATTGATAATATTTTATTAATTAAATCGAAAGAACTTTTATAAAAAATTAGGTTTAAAAACTCACAATTAAAATAACAGTTTCAGAATAAAAGAATATTGTAAAGAAATATTGATATATCTTGTAACAATTTTTTTAAAATAAAAAATTATAATGTTTATTGAATTTAATTGTCAACGGAAAGTTTTATTAAAAAAAATATAATTTATTGAATATTTTAAAATCAAGTTCTGAAATAAAGTTTGCAAATTATGACTTTGAATTTTAATCACGAACCCAATATATATATTTATATATTGATGTTTATATAATTTACTAAAATGACTTACAAAAATTAATATTTAATGGCATCGCATTATATTAAATAACTCATTCATTAATAACATTTATTTATAAAAAACTGATAAAAACAAAATATAAAAGTTTAAAATAATAACATGACAAATCACTAAAATATAAGGCTAAATTGAAAATAATAAAATAACAAACAAATGTACAGTCAATATATATAACCCCAACAGAAGGTAATGAACTCGAACACACCAAGGCGCGGCATGATAAAGTGATCAATTGTGCGATCCTCTCTCCCGAACAACTTTCCTGCAACCAACATAAAAGTTTTCACGAAAATTCGCTAAAAGTCCATTATTGTAATTATCCTAACCTTTATTCAGCTTGACGGTCGATTAATCCTGATCGATCTCGTGGACCGCGCCTTCATTACCAAATTGGCGAACCATAGACATTGATCAAAAATATCGACATATATCAAGAATCCTAAAAAACGATATTGGCCAAATTGGACAAAAGATATAGAGGTGCTCAGAGGCAATACGCCAATTTAATGAGAGAAATAAATGAGTTCTTTCCAGTGAGGGCAAACAATTTAAAGGATCTAGAATGTTTCGTAGGATTGCTGGAAGATATCATTTCTAGATCAGAGAACAATAACAAGGAAGTGAAGATTGAAGAAGGATTACTATACATTACTTTGGTGGTAAAATTACCTGAAGTTTTAGTCGAGCGTTGGTAGAAAACTCGCCTTTCAGAAGGAAAACCTCAGAATTTATCAGTTTTAAAGGATTAGCTGATAAACGAGGTAGAAATAAAGCGGACCTCTGCGGAAGCCGTTCATGGTATCAGCATATTTAATCCCAAAAAGCGAAAGAAAAATATTCGAGAAATATGCAGTGGAAAAGTCTTTTTTCAAAAGGAAGAAAAAATGGCAGCTCAATCAGAAATAGATTTTGGAAGGACACTATGTTGGGATTTTCAAAAAGGAATTTGTGAAAGAGGAAATGCGTGCAGATACATATACGATTTAAAAAAGGAAGAAAGTCCAATCAAATGCAAACGGCAATTGTAGATTTGGGAGCAACTGCAGAAACATACACCCGAAAAAGGATGCTTTAAGCTCGGATCAAAATAAATACACGGAAGATAAAGAAGAGCGAAGAGGTAAAACACCAGAAGGAGAGTTTAATCAGACTCAGAGTGGTGGGACATTTGTCACTGATCTCCTTTACAATGTCTTCTATGTCCTGCAATGTAGTGGACGATTAATAAAATATTTTATATTTTATTTTATTTTGCTGATTTTGGTGTTTTTTTTGCTACAAAACTTATGAGGCAGCCCTATAGTAGAAGACAAATTTGTTTAAATATTGTCAGAAATAGCGTTAAACTTAAAAACATTGTTTTGTAATACATTTTGGTTATATTGAAGTTTTATATTATCTAATATGCTTTGTTATAGAAATATGGAAATAAAAATATTTTTTATATTATTTCTGATTTCTTTTTAAAAAACCTTTAATAAACACTTGAATTTTAATAAATTTTAATCTCTAAACGAAAAAAAAATTTTTAAAAATATTTTCGAAAAAAATGAAATGGAAAATATTTATGAGAAGCTATCAAATTTATAATAATTTTTTATAGCTCAATTAAAAACTATAATAAAATTATCTTTTACCAATAAATAATTTAATAAATTGATAAGAATAAATTCGACCGGGAGGGTGAAAAAGAGTATTGTTTCATTTGTGTCGTTGGGAGAACGATATTAATTTCTCTCGAGCAAATTCAAAACGTCTGATAACGAAAAAAACACTTTAATATTTACTGTCGACGAACAAAATTAATTAATTTTTCATTTTCATTAAAGTTGAGTTTTTATACATATATAAAAATATAATTATTTTGAGTGATATTTGACAATGATTAACATCAAAGAAAGAAAGTTTTATTTTTGATTTATTATTCATTCTTAACAGTTATTAACTCCGACAAGTTTGGAGAAAACTAAAAATCCCCTTAGAACTTTAGAATTTTTTTGAATTCGAATTATAATTTATAACTTATTATTTATGAAAATTTTAATTTTTAAAAAAATAAAAATAATTTATTTTTTATTATGTAAATAGTATTTGACATAAAAAAAATTTAGAAAAAAATTAATTAATACATTATATGGATATAATGGTAAGCAGGGGTTCTGAATGCTTCTTTAACATGTGAGGGATCTGACGATGTAACAAAAGCATTGACCAGTTGATACTAGACCTTCTCTTGTGGGGAGAGCATGGTCTTTCACGTCAACAGTTTAACCCGTCAAAATATAATTCAATCGTGAAACACCACATTTTTAGAATAAAAATAACAATAATTGATTTTAGAGATTTATTTACAAGTAAAAGCACAATGTGAACATAATTGAACCAGAATATAGTCGGTAATCGTTTTCCATTTTGAAATTTTTGTTGAGTTAAACAAATTAGTTTTTTAATTCAGTTATTTATATTAGAATTTTATCGAATTGACTTTTATGTTGGTTATAGTGTTGAAATTCTGGTTCAAATTTCGGCTTGAGTTTAAAAGAGGCTTTGGATTATAATTGGATTTCAATATGCTTTATTTTTGATTTGGGTTGAAATTAAAATCGACATTTAGTTCCGATTTATACTATTTTCCGTTCAATTTGAACATTTTATTATTCAAATTGAACATGTATAAAATAAAAAAACAAGATATGATAATGGTTTATTAATATATTAACTAGTAGTAATAATAACTTTGTTGGGTTCTTGATCAATATTAGAATTCATAACACCAAAAATTTATTAATAACACAATTAACAATTATTCAAACAATTTTTGTTGTAATAAAAATTGTTTTTTTTTAATAAAAATTTTTTTAGAGGAACTTTTCTAACGTTTTCGTTATAACCAGATTCTTATATAAAAATAGGAAATTATAAATATAAATAACTGATAAGTGATTTTAAAATTGAAAATTTTTAATTCTATTTATTTGAAAATTGTTTAATTCTATTTAATAAAAATTTTGTTGTCATATTTTTACTAAATTAACCTTAATGATTTTTTATTATTTTAGAATTAGTTTAATGTTATTTCTTTTTTTTGGGAAACATTTCTAATTAATAAAGATTTTAACGTTTTATTTTTTTTCAATATTTACGAATTTTATTATTAATATTTAAAAGCATTTTTACCTACAATTATTTTAAATATCATACAATTTAAATACCATAAAATAATTTAGAGTATTTTATAGTAATTTACAAATTTTATTATTATTACGATGCTTTAATGATAAAAGTCTTAATTAAATTTTTTTACAATACTAATTAGAATAATTTTTAAAATTATTGAAACCTATTTTATCCTTGTATTTATATATATATATTTTTTTTAATCAATTATTTAAAAATTCATTATTTCCCAATTAATTTCATTTAAAGTTTTTTTTACTCTTCAAATAAAATTCGATTATTCTCGAAACTAACTTTTTAAAATTAATTACGATATATTTTTAAATTATAAATGTTTAGACAACTTTTGATTTTAAATATTTACTTATTTCAAATATTATTTATAAAAATTATTTATTCAAAAATTTAAAGGAAGGAGCTTTTTCCATGAGTCCCTCACAAACTTGTTTAATGATGAACATATGGCAATTCAGCTGCACAGTTTCTAATATTTCGAAGCATGTTCTTAAAATATCCCGCTCTATCTGATGCCGTTGTGTTATGCGTTTTATATAACATTAGTTTAGACAACAATAATCCATTAGTCCCCAATCTTAATTTTGATCTGCCAACATTCTTAATTTTTGAAAAAGCATTTTCAATAGGGTTAAGCATTTAAGAATAAGGTGAAAGGAATTTAAATTCAATATTAAATTCTTAAGTTATTCTTTCAATTTCTTTTTTTATGTATTNTGGCGTTATCCATTATTAAACAAGCTTTTTGCATATGAAGAACATCTCTCAAATAGCAACATAGTTCAGTAATATATTCAGTAAAAATATTAGCATTGACGGTAGAGTTAGCAATTGTTTTGCAATAGCCAATTCCGTTGATTTTCTTACTTGCAATTAAAGAAATTGATCTACCTCTTACTGTTGGTGTTGATACTATAGCACGAGTTCTTTGCTTCGATCTCGCATGAGATCTTTTTAAATGTAAATTAAAATATGATTCATCGATAAATGTCGCCCCTGAAAAATCATTGTTGAAATGGTTGTAAAAACCATAGTGCATTTTCCTTTCTCAAAATGATTTTTTCAGTCGAATTAACTCTATCCAGCTCTCTATGGAAAAGTTTCATAGCTATTTTTCTCTTCTAGGCCTCTATTAATGCTAGAAATTGATATATATTTGGATTGAAATTTGAATGGTATATTAGTTTAAATTTAAGTTAAGATTCTGTTGTGTTGCGATGTGAAGAGAAATACAACAAATATAAAAATATTTTCCTGATAATTTCTTTTTACAGATAGCACATATGCCAAGGGTCCCATATAAAATATAATACTTTTAAGAGTTCTTTTATTATAATATTATATTTATAATAGTATACAAAATAATATAAATAATTCATTTAAAATATAATTGTAGTGACTACGTTTTCTCAAATTTGAATATTAAAAATTTGTAATAAAGATCTAAATGCGCCCATTTTAAATTCTACTTAAATAATAGTTGTGTTTTCTCTCTATTGATTATCAATTATTGGTGAGTTTTTAACATGATCGTAATATTTAATTAATTTAATTTGAACAAATTAATAGGTCTATAATGAAAAGAAGAATTATTGATGAAAAGCGTGTCTACCCAGAGTCGTTGGGAATCTGAGTATTTAATTATAAATATTGATAATAAAATTCAATGCATTGCGTATATGCAAGTTTTGTCAGTCCCGAAAGAGTTTAATGTGAAATGACATTATAGTACATTACATAGTAAAACTTTCGATATATATATACTGGTGAATCAAAAAATGCAATAGTTGCACTATATAAAAAAATTGTTGCACCAGACAGGTTTTTTTCAAAAATAAATTCTGATAGCACTGTTAGCCTTGCTGCTTCCTATAAAGTTTCACTTGAATTGGCTAAAGCAAAAAAGACATTTAGTGATGGAACGTTGGTGAAAGAATGTGCAATTAAGATGGCCAAACAATTTAAAGAACTAAAATTAGCTCAAAAATTTGAAACAGTGTCACTGTCTCATCAGACAGTCGCAAGGCCAATTAAAGATGATTATGAGTATGTGTTCTCAAAACAGCTATGGGATATAATGAAAAAGTGTGAATATTTTTCGATATGTATTGGTGAGAGCACCGATACAACAGTTGTCAGTCAACTTCTTATTTTTAGTCGATCTATTCAAGATGATTTCACTATTCATGAAGAAATCCTTAATCTTGTACCTTTGCATGACACAACTAAAGGAACATTTTCAATGCGGTTTACAGTTCTGTTATAAGCTACGGTGAATTTGATAAGTGTTCTTGTATCATTACCGATGGAGCAAAGGCTATGATGGGAACTGAAACGAGCTTTTGAGGATTTTAAAACAAAATAACATTTTTGTCCCACCATACATTTCATTATACATCAACAGGCTCTTTGCGGTAAATTTTTGAGGCAACTTAATGTCATGAATACTGTGTTTAAAATAACCAACTTCATTCGAGGGAGAAATAAATCTCTGACGCACCGTAAATTTCGTACATTTTAAAGTGAAATAGATGCTGTTTATGGGGATTTACTTTTGCACACGGAAATTCGTTGGTTTAGTGCTGGAAAATGCCTAGAACGTTGTATCGCATTACGTAAAGATATTCCATGTTTCTTAAAAATGAGATTAAATCTGACACATTGGAATTAGAAAGACAAATGAAAGATCCTTTGTTTCTTTCAGATCTGGCATTTGTGGCTGATATTACCAAACATCTAAATGAGTTAAATTTGAAACTTCATGGGAAAAATAAAAATATTACTAATTTATATGGGCATCTCACTGGATTTGTTAGTAAATTGAAACTTTTTAAAACAAGAATATCCAATAGTGATTTAATTTTTTTTCCAAATTGCAAAGAGCATTATGAAGAAATGAAAAACTATAAAGAAGATATATCATTTTCCTCGTACAAAGAATATATTCAAGGAATAATAGAAGATTTCGAGAATCGATTTTGAGATTTCAAAAGATTGAAAGAAGATATCTCATTTTTTTCTCAACTTCTAAGCATTAATATTGAAACAGTTTCTAAATCTGATCTACAATTGGAATTATGTGACTTGAAATCAGATCCTTTTTTCTATAAGTGAAAAAAAACATCAGAAGACTTTTTTAAACTTCTTCCAAAAGAGAAATATCCAAATTGAGAAATTTTGGTCTTATGATGTTCTCAAAGCTTGGAAGTACATATCTTTGTGAAAATACAATTTCCAATATGAAAATAATCAAACCAAAATGTAGGAATTCGTTGTCTGGTAGTGCCCTTTTAAATTTATTGAGACTATCAACAACATCTATTGAAATCGATATAGAAACTTTGGTACAAGAAGCTGAACAACCGCAGTGTTCTCATTAAAATTACACGATTGTAATTAAAAAATAAATATAATTATATTTTTGTTTTTTTACTTATTACTATTATATACTTTATTGTAATATATTTTTACTTATTTTATTATTTATTTAATTAGTTATTTTTGTTTACTTTTTAATTGTTATTATTAATGAAATAAATAGTGTAATAAATGATATTTGTTTTTCATTTTTTATTTTATGATGTTAAATATTTTCAAGACAAAAAATGTTTTATTATTCAGGTATATATATTTTGAGTAAAACATTTGTAATTTCATGTAAAATAGTAAACCATTGATCATTTGAAAAGATTATTCAAAATTTTGACCTTAAAAATAAATAGAAACACTAATTTTTCGGTATGCCGCCCGAGGAAAAAAGATGTTTTTCAATGCGGTCCCCCATTTCACCGAAGTTGGACAGCACTCCTTTAGACATTTCAAACAAACACTTTAATGATCATATATACTTGGTTCTACCGTAACAAGTAGATGAGTTAGGTTTTCAAATTAGCATAATATTCTTAGTTCTATTTATTTTATTCGAAATTGTTCGTAAATGAATAAAATAAAATAAATTTAATTTCTTTAAATCAAATGGTAATTTAGTCATTAAACAAAAATAACACCATTTTAATTTTAAAGTTTTATTGGAAAACATGTTTCGTCACTTTTGTGGCATCTTCAGTTCTGTATTTAATTAGAAAGTTATTGTTTATATAGAAAGATGACCATTACATCACAGTGTGTTACGTCAAAATACTCTAATATGATTGGACGAATCACTTTTCACATTTAGACTAGGTTTACAAAACTTTATCAAGAGTGCTTCAGTAATTTTTTCAGTTTTGTAAACCTAGTCTAAATGTGAAAAGTGATTCGTCCAATCATATTAGAGTATTTTGACGTAACACACTGTGATGTAATGTGTAAAAATAGACTCAAATAGTAAACAGAATGCGTCTATTTTAACTACAAAATGAATTATAAAAAGAGCAAAATTATGATCAAGTCTTAACAATAACACTTTAAATAAAAACTAATGAAAAAATAACCTTTATTCAGACATAAAGAACATAAATAAACTTTTCCTAATCACACGGTTATTAGTTATAATTCTGTTAAATATTCCGTCAATTTTTTATTGATTTTTGATTTTTTGGCATATTATTTAATTATACATAATTATATATAATTATGATTAAACTTCAATCAAAGTTTCCCAAGACCTTTTATTTGATTTCCTTCTATTTAATTTAGCCAACATCTTTTTCAAATAAAATTGAATTCACCGTTCGTTTTGTTTGTTAACAAAATATTGTTTTCAGTTTATTCTGTTTAATTTTCTTTTCTTGAAGAGGATGTGTTTGATTAATATGAAACTTGTTTACTCTCTTTATTTAATTGATGCAACGTTTTTTGGAAGTACGAATTGTTGTCTCTGAGTCTTCTTAATAACGATAAGATTTTTCAAACAAAACAACAAACGAACACCAACACCAACACTTCACCAAATACAAAAGGTACCAAAATACACAGGACTCCCTATGTAAAAAGAAAAACCAATCACACCAAGGCCTTGTACAAAAACAAAAGAAAAAAAATCACATACACACATAACCAAAAAAAATAAAGAATCAGTAGGGCACTACATAATGGTCATCTTTCTATAAACAATAACTTTCTAATTAAATACAGAACTGAAGATGCCACAAAAGTGGCGAAACATGTTTTCCAATAAAAATTTAAAATTGAAATGGTGTTATTTTTGTTTAAATAAAATAAAGTTGATTTATTAAAATTTTTCTGTTTTAGATCATTTTGAGACTCATTTATGGATTTTTCGGATAACTTCTTTTACCCTCATGGTTAAACGCAGTTTTTTCTGTATTTAACTTTGCAAATTTAGTCAATTAATTAATAGAATTATTTCATTATTTTGCAGATGCTATAAGAAATACATTTTCAAAAAAGCTACTAAAAAAGTTGGTCCTGCGTTTCTCGGTAGAAAAAGCTTGTTTTGCTGCATGGAAATTGTCATTCTATAGACGGAATCATTACACTACCCTAAATATTAAATCAGTGCCTTAATATTATTAGGAATAATATATCACGCAATATATTAATAATTTATCACTTATTTTCTAAATTACTTTTTGTAGAACTAGTTATTTTACGAAGTCTAATGAATTAAAACTTTAGATTTGAAATTTCTATGGAAGAGATAATTGAACGTTTTAAAAGCAAAGAACAATTGCTTGACTAAAAATAGGTTTATTGTGTGAAGATTTTATTATTTTAAAAAGCCAAAAAATGTTTGATGAAGCCTAATAAACTTATTAATTTTTTTTATTAAACTACCTTTTGAAAGCTAAAAATATATATTTTAAGAAGTTAACTTTCGATTATTTTTCGGAACTTTGATTAAGCCACATAAATTCGCTTGATTCTAAAGTGAGATAAGATGGAGGGAAATTCTCGCTTTAGTAGTTTATATTGATCACAGTGAACCCATTCATGTCGTGAACCGTAGCCAATTTGACAGAAAAATCATGTCTGTCATCGCAGTGTCCTTCACTGGAAAATATCATTGCGAACTGCTGCAGAAGAGAAAGCATGAATAGCGAGCGTTATGTCACTTTTCTTGTTAATATGGAGAAGAAGTTTAGTCGACATGTGTTTTCACTCAACTAGAGAAACATGATTTTCGTGCAAAACAACGCGAGGCCTCATGTTTCCAAAGTGACGTCCATGTGTCTCGCAAACAAGAATGCTACCTTGTTCCGTCAATCACCACTGTCCCCTGATTATAACATCTTGGATCACTTTAGTCACCCTTACTTGGAAGATCAGCGACACAAAACCAATTTTCAAACTGCAGATGAGTTACATCAATTCATTACATCAGAACTAAAAAATATTTCTGCTGATCGATGGTCTCTGCGATGGGAAAACTGATACAATGCCTTTCTAATGTTATAAAGAAGAATGGTGATTATGAATGAATGTATTACACAGGGTTGTTTTTTATATTGCTCGTTAAAAATGATAACTGACATTTCAAGTTTCATTCTTTCTGGTAGGAACTAATATAAAGAAGGACTTGTCATTTACAGGGTGCGGCAGCTATTTGAGAACAAAATGACATAAAGTTCAAAAAATGAATATACAACAAAAAAATAACATTTATTACAATTTAAAATTTTACATATATTAACACGTACATAAAG
>MQRK01145933.1:0-12547 GCA_001938485.1 Girardia tigrina | reverse complement strand
GGTTTTAATCTAAATTATCATAGAATGTTTCCTTTACTATTTTTGTGTGGTTCACAACTTGTGTCACTTGTATTGATCGAAATCTAATTCTACATTCAATAATTCATGCGTCAGAATCATGTGTAAGTCTAGACCAGGGGTGTCCAAAGTACGTTCCGTGGACTGACCTTTTAAGACCCAATAGTCCTCCCCAAATAAAGGAATCTGCACTAGATAATGATACGCTAGCTACTCAAGAACAATAAATAATTGTAACAATTAATTTTGCAATTCAATAGATAAAAATAAATTAAATCAAATATAATAATAAAAGAGATGATTATATGTTAATCTGACATAAACACTGATTTCATTACATATACAGGTTATGTTTGCCAAATAACCGTGGGGGTCAACGACGAGCTACTAATTTCCATTGTTGGCCCGTGAACCAAATCCTTGAACATTCATGGTCACGATCAATGATTCGAGTAAACAAAAATTAATTTTTCGAGACTATACTCCAACGCTATCGTCATCCTAACATTGCAGAACCTTTGAATATTTTAATTAAAAAAATATATTTTTTAAGAGAAAATCAATTTTTCTGCTATAATTTTCCTAAAGTGAAAATCAACTTCCTCCACTGGTTCCTCTGGAGCTAAGATAAACATAAATCATTCATGATAACCTCCGTTCGTAATCAAGAGATTATTTTCTGGTGCACATAGCCCTACATCGTGACTATATTACACTTCTCTTCACTTCTACCTGAAATGGGTTAATGCAAAATCAAGACATATTTTTATTGATCTCGATTTACGTAACAAAATATCGAAACGAAATCCCAATTTCATTAAACTTTCGCCGTCAAATTGTAGTTTTTCATGCCGCAGTGAATCATTTGCCAAGTTTGACTAATTCTTTAGTGCGATTAAAGCAAAAGTTCCTTATTAATCATAATCATCGGTTATTATTAATTTACAAAATAAAAGTTACAATACCAAAATACTATGTCATAGTACCTTAGTCAAGAGACAGGTCAAGTTAAAAATGTATAATTAAGAGTAAAGAATATTAAATTACATTTTAAAATAATATCCGGTTCTAATAAAACTCGTATGGCAGGTAATACGTTACATACTCGTACGACATACTCAGTAGATCGACCTCTGTCATCTCCGCCATTTATCTAAAAAATCAGGAAATGCTCGACAAAAAGGTAAAATCTATATTTTTAGGCATCGAAAAGTGTGATAACTCTAACGACATCATAGAGAGAATTCAACTTCATGGAAATTGCTTTTTCAACAGTAATAGCAAAACCTGCACCTGGCAACCCTAGTTTTTTAGTATTTATTATTCAAACCTGTAGGGGTAGCGCCATATTCTAACATGATAATTAGTGAATGCCGCCCATTATACCATTATTATTGTGATTTATTTAGAATGCGGTAATAATGGGTGGACTCATCGAAATTTTAGATGAAAGCTTCTAAGGGTTAAAGTGGTATTGAAACTGATAATATTAAGACTCTCTTTAGACATTCAAACAATTTATGAGACAATGTCATTTAAACTATTAATTTTTGTGATTAATTTCCTATAATTACACAACGCGAATCTTAACAAAGAGGAATGATCAGAACTGATCGTCGAACTGTAGAAATAAATCATATATTTACAAGCGAGTTTTTAAGTAACATCATCCATTTTGTTCTGTGTATTTTATGTTTAAAAAAGCTAATGTTATAATAACATAAGTAATTTATTGACAACATTTACCAATAACGAAGAATTAGGTATCACATTGGAGTATATTGTCTGTTAATTATTAATGCATCATTGAACCTTTTAAAGTTTCGATCAAACCTTTGTTCTTTTCTGTTAATTCTCCGCTATTTTAATATGCGAATGATTTTATGGTTAGCACTAGAAGTACTAACAACCACTATACACATATAACTACCAAATAGGTCAAAAATGAAAATTTAAAGAAAAATATTTAAAATCCTTAAATGCATTTTGTAGCCAATTGTCTACATTCTTGTTTTACTTAATTTTATCGACGAACCTACACGTGCCCATTACCCGAATACCCGTGTATGACCACAATCAGTAAATCATTAATGCATTTTTACATTACATTTGACATTACTTTAGGCGGTAATATAGAATTTTTTATTGTAGTGAGCAATATAGTTCAGTTTATTTTTATAATTCAAAACCAAAAATCACGCATTAAAGGTATTAGGTTCGTGATTAAAATTGGAAGTCATAATTTTGTAAACTTTATTTCTACTACAATTTTCATTATTGAAACAAATTTATGAGAAACAATATTTTAATTACATAATCCAGATCTCGATCGGTAAATATATAAATATGTTATTCAATTTTGTATAAATTTAGATCTTTAAAAATATTTTAAAAATTCAAGTCCTAAATATCTTTCTTTGATTTTAAATCATTCGATTATAAATTATTTCTTCTCAATAAAAACCTTTTATTTGTTTTTAATAAAAATTGCAAAAATAACTTTCAAATTTAAAATACAAAAATATTTAGCAATATTTAAATTTATTATTATTTAATAGAGCTTCATTAATTATAAAATTTTTAATATATATATATATATATATATATAATCTATTATTTATCAAATTTTAATTTGCAGAATTTCCAACTGCTTTTTAACTTTAAATTATCTTTTTTTTATTACATCTCTGACAACAAAAATTTTAACAAAAAATTCTTCCGAATAACTCTTAAAATAAATGCAAAACAATTAAAACTCAATTATTTATGAAATTAACTTTTTAAAATTAATTAATATATTTTTTACTAATAACTGTCTAAAACTTTTGATTATAAATATTTTATTTATTAATAACAATTAATTATTTCCAAAAAATAAAGAATGAACTTGTTCTTTTTTTTAAGAATTTAAAAGGTTTGTATTTTAAAGAATTATTTCATTTTAATTAATCGAACATTATTTTTAATTTATTTAAAATACAAATATGATTTTTAAAAATATCAACAATTTAAAGTTCACCAAAAGGAACCCCAACAAGAGGGTTAATACCATAAAAGTAATATTAATCATTTTTATTAGGTTTAGGTTATTAATTAAATCCCCACAAATTTTACATACATGTTTTTTTCAATGTAATGCATTTACAAGAATAAATGTTTTCCACATCCAGTACATGTATTCATAGTTTTAATTTCATTACAAAATCTATTTGGCAAGTTTTTCGTATAAAAGAACTCTCAGAGTTCTTCAAGAGATCATTCAAGTTGTCTAGTTCAGATGGATACTTAATACTCCTTTGAAAGTTCTTATTTTACTAGGGTTCTTCAAAAGTTTTTTCGTTTTCCACTCATATTTTCAAGATAACAAAGCATGTAAACATAACACATTTCTTCTTCGAAATACAGTGTTTTTTTTCGACGGTCTTCAAACATCTTTCATCCAGTTGCTCGATTCCACGGGTATACCACTCTGTTGTTTTGGATGCACAGAAATCGCGGTGCCCTTGTTCAATTTCTTCTACTGAATCGAACTACCACCCTTTGAGAAAATACACCATTGCCCGAAAGAGGTGGTAGTCACTGGAGGCAAGGTCAAGGCTGTAGGTAGGGTGTTGCAAATTTGATATCCTGTAAAATTAACCCCAAATAATTATTTTAATAATTTATTAAACGTCCCGGGGAAATAACAGCAAAGAACTTCAAATTTAATTGAAGAATAGAAAACCCATTCAAACAAGGGATGTAATTCATTCGCTGAGATATTAACAAAGGTCCAAGAAATACATATGCAACAAAATCAAAAGTTAAAAAGAAAATCCGAAACAAAAATTTTGAAACACTTTCATTGGAACTAGTGAAAAAAATTCATTAAAAAATATAAATAATAGGATTAAAAATTAAGTTGTATTAGTGGCAATCAAGTGAGGAACGCAGTTGCCTAATTTATGTTGTAGAGAGATAAAAGCACCGTGATGGAAGAGAGACAGTCAGAGTCAGTTCGATAAATATCACCAATTGATAATATTAATGCCACATTAATGTCACTCAGATCTGTCTGATGGTCCACGCAGATTCATCAACCACTCGGCCATGAAATAAATGAATACATCAGAACAGGTCACTTGATCAGATAACAACGACATATCAGTCTACCACCTAGGACATTGCTATTGACACCGACATCAATTGACGAGCAACACTTTCACACTTTGACTAGTTTATCAATTCGGGGAATTTATTAAAGGTAAGAGGAAATCTTTACGAGATTCACCCCAATAGATACTGCTGTCTTCGAGTAACTCCTTTTTGTTTAAATTAACAAGAATACTTGTAGGATTAAAAATAAAACTGAACAAATTTAATACTTTTAATTAATACAAACTTTTAATTAAATACAAATGATTTTTTAACCCTTTTCTTCAAGGAACAAGAATACCCAGTTTTTTATGGTTTTTTGAAAATACTAAGTCGTTATTTGATTATAGATTTTCTTCTTTTAAAATTGCCCCTTTGTTTATTTTTATTCATAAATAATGCTCTTTTTCAGTTACAATAAATATGTCTGGAAAATTCTATCCATATGCTCTACCACTTCAAGAAAGTTTGCAGTGAAGTTCAGTCACTTCGCGATTTCAAGGAATTTTTCGATGAAGGAACAATTTCGCTAAATCAATTCAAAAGATGGCTTTGTCAATCAAATTTCAACCATCAGGCACAATGAAAGAGTTTGAAACCCCCAAAACGAGAATTTTGTCCAAGACTTCAATTAGGATCTCTTAACCATGGTTCCTCGCATTAAAAGGCTATAATACGAATTCTTCAACAAGAACAAAGTCGAACAAGTCCGATTTTAACTGCAAAAATTACAGCACCAAAACGAATAAACTCCGTTGCTGAATAATCTTGTTTTGGGGGATGAATCGTGGCTTCTCTTCAAAAACGTCAATAGAAAGGTTTTCACTTCAAAAATAACCGGAAACATCCATTTGGAAATCAATACAAATAGACTGTTATTTGCGTGATGACGCCGATAAGCGTAAATAGTAGCTGATTACGGCCTAAAACGACTAACAGCAACTAACATTAACAATTACATCTATTTGACTCAACTTGACCATTATTACCGAAATATTTTAGATGAAAAAACGCGCAAAAAGAACTATATCGTCTTCCATCAAGAATGTTGAGCATTATCTTTAAATCATTGAAAGACATTTAATAATAAATATGGTTATTGTTAATCCATTAACGGCCAACGTCCTTTTTTGGGACGCATATTTATATGGCTTTTGTTAGGGCTGGCTAAATTATAGATTTTTAAATTTTTAAAATAGCATAAAATATAAACTATTTAAAGAGATTATTATTTAAATGTTGATAACGATTAACAAATAATTTACTAAAATAAATTATAATCTAATAAATAGTTAATAAGTAAAAAAATATATAACGTTATAAGAAATAGATTTTAAGATTTTAATAAACATAAATTAAATGTTTTAATAAGAAATATGAATTTAAAATTAACAAGTTGCAATAAGCTTATACTAAAAATATAAAGGAATTGAATTTAATAATTTACGTCAAGATTTTAATAAAACAAAATAAGAATTTAATAATACTAAAATTAATAAGTTGAGATAAAGTTTTTAATAAAAAATATTTGCATAAACTTATGACAATTATAAGGGCTTGTCCATAAATGACGTCGCGCGATTTTAGCAAATTCCCTCCTCCCTTCATCACACTTCGTCACAGAATTCTTTCACTAAATACTTCAGCATTTCGATTTGATGTCCCGTTAACTAAACCCCCTCCCCCTACGTCACATTTCGTCACAAAATTCTGTCCCCCTACCCGCTCCTGCGTGACGTATTTTTGGACGGCCCCTAAAATCATATTTATATTTATACTTATTTATTTCTGATTCGTACAAAATAAGAAAATAGTTTCTCGGAAATTTTTTTTAAAAATAGTTATTGTTATAGACATATATTTTTACGTGTTATGACTTCAATTAATGATTTCGAACCTCACAGCTTTAAAACCATGACCATTGTAAATACGTTATTTTTCATTTACTCAGCAGATTAGTTATTATGTATTTTAACTATAATATAAAAACAAATGCTAAGCGTTAACAAATTTTGACGCTAGATGATGCCAGATCTGGATAATCAATATTTTTCAAAACAATGTCATGGTTGAATTACGGCCCTTAATGGGTTAAAGAAATATTTGCTGGGAATACTGCAATTAATATGCACCAACCTAATAATTAGACTAATACTTTTTAGATATAATTTTTTTAAATACTTATATGAAGAAAAAATAAAAAAATAAAATAAAACAAAGAAATAAAAACTAAATAATTTAAGAAAATATTCTTCAAAACTATAAAATTAACTGTGGATTAACACAAATATGTATTAAATTTGCATTTTTCAATGCTTTAAACACGTGTTTCTATCAGTTTCCATGTCAAGTCAATATACTTGCAACAAACGACATATATTAATGAAAAATGTATTTACATTGTACTTTTACACTGTGATATATCATACTGCTGCCAAAATTATATCATACTTTTACATTTTGTGACAAAGCATAGACTGGCAAAAAAGGCAACAACGAATAACGCCATATAAAAAGAAACACTAACAACTGTGGAAAGAAGTCTTATATTTAGAATATGAACCTTTAGTTTTGAGAACAATGACGATTCGAATCAAGCTCTCCTCCAATTGACTGAATTCTTGAGATGTGATGCTATAGTTTTGCACTTCCGTGACGATCTCTTTTAAGTATGAGAGTTTGGTTGACTGAAGATTAGCGATGTTCCTCGCCAGGAATCAGTATCGGACCTTTCTCACCTCGTGGTATGGTACACCATAGTGCTAGATGATGATGCACTTTAGTCATTGCATTGATCCTTCGGAATGCTCATTGAAGATATAAAGTTAGGTTACAGTATTGAAAGTGGTGTTTGGAGATACAAAATGAATAATTTCAGGTCCAGATTGAGAGAAGGAGCCATGACCATAACGAAAGGGAAGTGCCGAACGGTTGCTAATAATATTATAAATTGAATTGTACACAAAATTGTCTGTGGACCGTAGAGACAAAATGATTTTAAGTATTGACTCATTAAAACCAAGTGCCAATCTTTTCATCAACATCAAACGTTCATGCACATTCTTTTTCGGGAGCAGAGATTTCCTTCTAGACAAAAGTACTTTAAGGTATAAATCGTGAAGCCGTCATTGAATCATTCTTACAGGAAGTACAAAAGGTAACTGAACACTTATTGTCATAGTAGACTAGCTAGAATGAAGAGTACTCATGTCGCTTAGGAGTATCTGTCCATGATGTTATTTTTCACTGTCCGCCAGAATGAGGAACACTTAAAACACATTACCGTTGGATAAACACTTTTAAATATATCGATTTGCTTCAAACACAACTTACACAAGGCAACAAACTGCGCTTTTTTCTCTGTAGAAATATTAGACATTCCGCAGCGTCTCAGTCTTGAAACCTTACTTCTAAGAATGCCTATATTAACTCTAGGAAAACCATGTTACTAAAAATGATGTTTCATGAACAGTTCCAGGCATACAAGTCAATACAATCGGTTACTTACAGACTCTAAAATATTTATTTTTTTTCCTTTTTGTATACTTATTCTTGAATGTGATATAATTTTGGTGGCACATGCAAGGGAATACTTTGGATTTGGGAACCATTGAATATGCTATAAACTGTCATGTGATTCTATAAATGGTAAAAAGATAAGATTTTGGAAGGTGTCCATATAATCGTAAGGAATCAAAACGGACTTAAGGACAAGAGAAAGAGTAAATCATCAATGAAAATAAAATATGAATTCCAAATTCACAAGTATAATGTATTACCAAATGTCTTGATGAATATACGCGGAGTTTGATCTGTAAATACATCTGGCATATATAATTAGAACAAATTTTACAATTATTCATTTTGATAATTACACAAAACCTTGAAACGTTTTCAATTTTTATTAATATACGATATACAAAGTCCGTGACGACCTTCAAGAGAGTAAAATAAAAATAAAGAATAAATGATAAAAAATATTCCACGAACCAGTGATAGTATATTGTCTTCAATTTCTGTGTCTGTGTAATCGGATCTCCAAATTAAGGTCACTCCACAAAGGTCTATCAAGGTTCCATCATGCAAAACATTGTCTTCATCTAACTAAAAATAAAACAAAATTAAGTTCAATCATATTGTTTTATTGTAGATAAAACTGTGCTCATAAGTCACAAAATGGTAAATAAACATCATTATTTAAAACAAAAAAAATTATGATCATTAAAATAACAATACCGAATTAGAATCAGTTTTAATCGTATTTTTCATTACTATTTTCTTAAACAAAATAAATTAAATAATTACAAAAATATATTGATCCTTTCCCCATTTGATTGTATATGCACTTCTCATAAAGTGAGGTCGACCGTGACAGTTACTAATTATACTCCATGATTTAAATACGGCCATAAATTATCAAACCAGACTCGAGGGTATTCATTTAATTAATGCAATCGTTAGGGATTCAATTATTACATTCGACAGACAATATAAAATTTCTTTTTATTGGAATTTAATTTTCCCTTACCATTATTATTATTTTCATCAATTGGACTTTTGATTTGAGCCTTCAAGTTCCATGAACCCACCTGGCTTCGTGAGACTCGGTCAATTATTATCCTTTTTTTTCAACTGAGCTTAATTTTTGAGTGACAAATAGGTTTTATATAAAATATACAAGTGTTGAATACATTTTAGGGACTGTTTCACCCGATCCCAAGCTTGCCCCGAAGACCGGACTGTGGTAGTGGTAGAGTGGCTGTAGCAGCAAATTTGTAGAGATTCTAGCATTTCGAGTGCGTGATGGGACCATTTTATTTGGATATTAAATGTTCACTCATCGAAGGGCAAATTTTTTTTATTGTATTAAGTAAAATTCGCAATGCGAAATTGAAATATAACAGGTCGATAAACTTTCTTAAATAAATCAAAGTTTGACAAAATAAATTAAATTGCAAATGTCTGGCTCAAGACTCACCATGATTTGTCGACCAATCAGGAAAACACGCTGATTTGAATTGTCATTGGGCAAAGAGAGAGAAATACTGACTTTTACGTTGAATGAACGTGAGATTTTTTAAGAACATATGAAAGATAAATAAATATCTAACGTTAAAATTAATATTTGAGATTTTTTATTCTAAACATTACAATTTTAATTATTTATAAATTTTTTGATTGATTAATCAGAGGCCGAAGTTTACTATCTACGATGGTTCAGAAACAAGAAACCGAAAAAACCGGAATTTGCAAACAAGTGGTTGACTTAAGAAACCGTTTGAAAGAGGATGTTTGTTGAAGGTCAAATTACGAATTTACTGCTTATATACACAGATATTGGCGTACATTGGATTTTTGGTAAATTACCCACATAGATTGTGTATTTTTATTTTACTGTTTTTAAATAATTTATCCTTTGTTATAACCGAGTGCATTTTTGTCGCTAAGAGCCCATTTAGTGATTGTAAAGTCAATAAACATTCCCAATAACGATTCAACACAATTCTTTTTCACAATAATTCTTAAAAAATGTAAGGAGATAAAAATTCACAAAATTTTCAAATTATGTGTACTCAAATTAATATTTGAACACGACATATTTTAAAATAGTTTCAATGACATCTCAAGTTCTAAATTTCCTGACGATTAAATTTGAAACAATGTTGAAATTTAATAACCCCTTGCTCTTTGGAGAGATAAATCGTCATCTTAAAACTCGGATTCGTGAGCATTCACAATTGAGGAAAGGGTTTGATTAATAGTTGCATTGTAGCATTCTTATGTTTTCTGAGATGAGTTTTCTTATTTCCATTCATATTTACGGGTTTTAATATCTGATTTATTGTCTATTATCTGTTGCTTTTTCTATTGATAAGACCCTACAATCCATTAATTAATATTCAAAATTGACAAAGAATGCCAACTCAATAGTTTAAATAATTGATAAATTAAATCACAATTTTCATTAATAATATTTCAATAAAATATAAATAATTATATTTTAATTTTATTTATAATTAATTTTATTTTACCATTTTTGGTCTTCTCATATTTTGTATTACATTTTTTAAACGAGATTAAAGTTTATTATATTGCACCAATATTAATGTAATAATTGTTAATTAACTCAAAATTAAAAATTTTAATTTAATAGCAGACAAATATACTTCTTGGTGAAACTTATTCTAAAAATTTGTCTGTTGACAAAAGACACCTAGTATAAATTATATAAATATATACAAACTTGTTGGTCAACTGAACAATTAAATTAACAGAACAGTCTTAAATTTGACTGAGTTGTTATTTCTTCACATTCAGAAGAAAAAAATATTTTTTTAATAAAATATACTTTTTAATTTATTTTAAGTTTGAAAAGTCATTAAATTTCAAAATTAATATTTCGTAACAATAAATAATTGTGCGTGGACCGCGGCGGCTCCGATGTTCATGGTCGACTGGTTAACAGTGGCGGAAAGGCAGTTTGATGGGTCGCGATAATCAACTAAGGCATATTATTGATCGAAATTAGTTTTGAACTTCCCCGGAATTTTAATCCATACAAATCAATATCTCTCAGTATTTATTCATTAACGCAAAAAATTCAATTTTTTATTAAATAAAAAACTACAAATGAGTAAACGGAAAGGAAATATTTATTTATTATATAATTTGTAAGATAAATTGAGATTTTGTACTCAGAATTTGAATTCAAAATATTAAAAGACGCGATATTCCATTGAAAAATCAAGTGAAATATTTTGAAAATTCAAAAGACAAAATTTAGAACTCTATTATTTTAGAAAAGACGTAAGAATCGCATAGGGGATCAAAAATGACCACACTAATGCATTGAACAATTTCCTTTTTTTTAAAAAATTATTATCTGTTTTAAATGATTAAACTAAAAAATACGTTCGTTTTAAATAGTTTACGTTGTTATTTCCTTAAAGTATATACTTAAACAGTTCACTATTTGATAAGAAACAATTTGTATAATGATATATAGGAAAACGTAATAGAACGTAAATACGAAACTGTGAAGCGACTACCAACGAAGGATTACGCGTCTCATGGATCCACAACCGATCCAATCTAAACGGTGCAGGAAAGAATAAAGGAAAGAAACTCGACAATTTGACTGGTTGTTGACAATGCTCTCGCACTTTACTTTAATCTCGCCATTTCAGCTAAGACTTGTACTTCTTTAGGAATATGAAAAGGGACATGCTTTTGATAATGTTAATGACATCCAAAAGTGTGATTATGACTGGCTTGCCAAGAAAGGTTACATATTCTTCATGAAAGCAGTTGACGAACTAGCGGCTGATGATAGTGTATTCATAACTACTACTTTTTGATTGTTAGTTGTACTTATTTGTAATGCTTTTCTATCGTTCTTTCGTGGAAAATGCGAGGTATTTTTTAATAAATTACATATATTAGGATTTCTTTAATATCAAAAAATAAAAACAGAATAATATAATTCTTTTCTTTTTTTACTATACTTTTATCCATAAAATTGCTAATTAATACACAAATAAAATGTCCAACTGTGGTTAACTTGTGTTTGGGCATAATTATATGTTATCCGTAAGATTCGCCCACTTGGCTTAATTCAATTGCTATTGTTCAATAAATTGCATCTATTTGGATCTTTTTGGATGGAAATTAAACACATAATTAAATCATTCTTTAGCCTAATTGCTTTATTACTGATTCATAAATTGTATATTTTTATTTATTAATTTTATCATTTGTACAATGGAGTTTGGTTTTTGATTTTTTATATTCTAATAAAATATTTTTTGATTAATTAATAATTTATTTATTATTGCAACATTTGGTTTTCTACCTTCTTTTAACATGCATGAGCAACAGTGAAAACCTATGGAACCCCTCTATGTGGTTTTAAAGTTGGTACATATGTTTCATAAAATGGTAACTTAATTATTGCACAGCGAGATTAATTATTTGAACAACAGAAAAATTATTCAGATATGAATTAATTATTCTTTCTGTAAAAAATTATTTTGATTAATATTATTAATATTGCTTTTTATAAAATTGATAACTGTTGTATCTAGTCGATCAGAAACATCATTTTGTCATTGACTTGAAGACAATCTTGCATCACCTACTGAATTTGCTGATCCGTCATACCGGTCAAATATATTCCAATCTTTGAAACCATTTAATAAAATTATATTTTTTTAATTTCGTACAATTTTATTATTTTAAATTTTATATATTTTTAAAATAATTATATAATTTATTTAATTTATAATTAAAAAAAATAGTATTTAATTAATTTATTTAAACATCATCAAATAAAATCCTTTAATTTTTATACTATTTTCATTAATGAATTAGGCACATTACTATTACAAAATAAACA
>MQRK01145922.1:0-13921 GCA_001938485.1 Girardia tigrina | reverse complement strand
GTGTACATTGTACACACAAAATGGCCTAGAAAACCCTGTATACTGTGGTGTCCATTTATTAATATAAAAAATCCATTCGTTAATAGAAAACCTGGATTTTTATGCTGATTTTTTTTGATTTTTGGAATCTAATTGAAGGTAAATATTTTTTGATATCTATTAATTTAAATACAATAAATAATATTTTTTTCAACATTTGTTAATTTCAAAATAGTAAATTTTAAAGAAAAATTGAAAGATATAATTTAATTTTCCATTCATTAATATTATGTATTCATTTGTTAATAAAAATGGATATTTAAATTATGGAAATAAACAATTTTAATACATTTTTTATTCATTTATTTTTTTCTATTAAATTATTTAAATTATGATTCATATTTATAATTATAAGATTAATGAAATTTTTGAAATATTTTTTCAGTGTCGAACTTTTTTTAATTTAAAAAAAAATTCAATTTTAAAAATATTTATTAATTTTTTAATAAAATTAAATGTAAATCTTTTACTTATGCAATTATTAAAAGAAAATTTTTGAAAAAAATGTGATTTTTATAATTTAAAATTAATTAATTAAAATATTTTTATTAAAAATTTGATTAAATACTTTGATTAATTGAAAAATCTATGAAAAAACATACAAAATTTTATATTGTTAAGTGGACATTATATTAACCAATGGTCCTAATATTATGTGTGTATGTTGTGTGTGTAGGTATGTATGTATGTATGTTAAGGGGTAAAAAATATTATTTCATATATTTTCTATTCTCAATTTTATTATCAAATGGACATTTGAGTAAGTATGTTTTCAAATTAACATTTTGATTGGTTAAATTTTATTTTTCTTTCATTTTGAGACATGGATTTCTGAATTTGTTCTCCAGAAACTGTAAAACCCTTGAAATAAGTGAAAATATTGTTATTGAAAGCATTTTTCTAGTGATGAGTTTTACTTTTTTTGACCTATTAGGTGTCAATGCGCAAGTATCCTAGTTGCGCCTATAACTTCTCCATGTTTGGATCGTTTTTGGCTCGTAAGAACTCATCTACCCTTTCTTTTTTCCTCCTGGTTGCTGCTCACACACCATCCTCACGCAGGTTTTTCTATGGACTACCATATTTAATATTTACCATAGTTCCTCCATAAGTGAGGAATTTATATGAAAACAGCTCTATGGATCAAATGGATTCATGTTATAATTAAATGGACCTCACTGTATTTATATATGAATATATCCTGGTCATTCTCAATCTGGTTCTAAGGACCAAGAAGGAAATACACCCAACCCTTTTTTTACACAGTTTTTTACACGGTTTTCTGAGGAACGAATCTACATTGTAAAAAAGGTTTGGGTGTATAAACAAAATAATTCATTTGTTGACATGTTAAAAGAAACTATTAGTTTAATTAAATGATGAAGAAATAACCTTCGAGGTTTTCTGAATTTGTTCCCGAAATTCTTCACATCAAGAAACTTTCTTTTTTTAAAATCAATTTTCAAGAGCTCTATTCTTAAATTATTTATTTTTATTTTTCTACATTGATTGTTTATAATTAATAATTTATTAAATAACTTTTATTTAGCTATCAATCTATACATTGCTGTTTGAAAGTAGTTATAAATTATATTTATGCAGACATAAATACAATATCAAAAAATAAAATTAAAAATATTCTTAAACCTATGACAGTTGCAGTCATTTGAATTTATACTATTAAATTAATACAATATATTGGATTATTTTATTTTTTTCGCACATAATGACGATTGGCTTCTCCAGAAACTGTAAAACCCTTGAAATAAGTGAAAATATTGTTATTGAAAGCATTTTTCTAGTGATGAGTTTAACTTTTTTTGACCTATTAGGTGTCAATACGCAAGTAACCTAGTGGCGCCTATAACTTCTCCATGTTTGACGATTTTTGGCTCGTAAGAACTCATCTACCCTTCCTTTTTTTCCTCCTGGTGGCTGCTCAAACACCATCCTCACGCAGGTTGTTCTATGGACTACCATATTTAAAAATTACCATAGTTCTTCCATAAGTGAGGAATTTATCTGAAAACAGCTCTACTCGCAAGTTTTAATCTGATATTTCATTTTAGTCTTTATTATTACATTAGTTTGTTAACAATTTTTATATTTTGACCCATAGAAAATCAATTTTATTATTATAGACAGCTGTTTTTTTCGAAAAAAAATTTCGTTTCAGAACAAAAGTAAGTAAAAAAGTTTTACTGGATCGTTTTTTGGTGTTGCTCAATTTGTCTTTCTAATTTTCTATTTTAATAGTAATTTAGGTAATAGTGTCTTTAGAGAAGCATAATTCAATCTACAAAAATATTAATTATTGGATGATTGATGATTAACCAAAATAAAACATAGAATTTGTGTTACATTTTTGGAGGAATAAACTTTGGAAATATAGAAAAAATATTCTATTAATTTATGCACATTTATTAATCTTCTTTTTGTTAAAAATTTCTAAATTCTTTCAATGTTTAAAAATTATAGTTTATCAAATGAATAATAATGAATGGATAAATGAAATATAAATGAATTTTTTTGGTACTTTTGGCCGTGGTGCACTCAATTATGGACAACCATATGGCTTGGGTTTTGCATATATTTGAGTGTCTCAGTAGGCAAGGAACCTGGTGGCGCCTATCTCCTCTCCAGGTATGGATGGCCGTTGGCTCCAAGGAGCTCATCCGTCCTTTGCTAGGTTTTGTTTTTCATCCTGCTAGGTGTCCGCACACCTCTTCACCCAGGTTGCTCTGGGTGAGGCAGCCGGTTTAGTCGCCAACTATTCGACCATGGGACAGGTATTACAGGTTTACATGGTACCTGTAGCAGACAGATTGCCTAACCTGACCTGTAGTCAATGGCCCTGCGATTTCCCTTTCGGTCACCCAAATAAATACTAACGCGGCCGTTGGTTGCTTGACTTCGGAGATCGGACGAGATCCGACGCACCCAACTGCGGACAATAAATGAATAGATAAATAATAATAACAAAATATCTACTCTTTTCCAATTATATTTGGAACATGTATTATGAAAGTAAGTAATCAAACTTGTTTCGAATTGTTAAAGTCATTTGGGAAATTGTGAGTCTAGGTATTTTAAACTGAAGGGAATCAGATTATTTGATGAACAGTATCCACACATTATTGTAAGGCTTGCCCATTGATTATGGAGGAAAATTGCTTAAATCAAGTAATTATATTAGTGGATACATAAATGGAATACAAGAAGACAATTATTAGGGTTTTTACTATTAGAAACATCATGCAAAGGGACTTATTGTGAATGAAAACCAATAATTTATAAATGGTGAAAGAATAATAAGATTGTATTGATAGAACGTATTAAAGTAGGAAAACTAAAAACTTAAAACATACTTTTGTTAGTATCAAAACTACTATTAAGTGGGCTGATAAATAATGTCGAATTTTCGCACTAAATCAGGGTAAGTATACATTTTGATAAAACAGGTTATTTCTAAGCTACAAAAATATGCACATTCTGTAAGTTGATATTTCAACCTGCAATTTAGGGTACATGAGTTGATTATATTAGGTATATAACTTAGTTTATTGGATATTTTGCAGAAAAAACATATTGTAACAAGTGAAAAATTTATTTTAATCACAATATTTTCCATCCGTAACTATGACTTTCGACCATCTTTCTGGCAATTTATGAATTCCATTGAATCTATTCATTTTAGGAGCTATTTGTTATTTATTTATGGTTTCTAAAGTGCTGGTCTTGAAAAGCGATTAGTATTGATCAGACCAAGTAGTAATCTCATGAATAGGAAACATGCGTAGAACTTCCCATTTAAGTGCTCCAAACATATTTTTTACGACATATGGTGGAGCATTTTCGTGCAGCAAATTACAGCGTTCGTTGGCTGAAATAGGCCGTTTGTCGTTTAATGCATGCTTTGAATCTATCAAATGTTGTTGGTAACGTTCAGCGGGGGACTTTCATTCGGATTTAGCCGTTCACAGTACATCACTCTTTTTCGACCTCAAAAAATGCACAACATACCCTTACTTCCATAAATATTTGGTCTTGCTGTTGATTGAAATGGATCGCTGGATTAGTCTATGATTTTATTTGCGTTTGGAGTTTTTTTGGAATATTGTTTTCATCAAAAATCACAATTACATGCAAAAACTGCCATGTTCGGTGTCTTGTAAGCAAAGAATTGCAAATCATTAAATGACTTTTAATGTTTACTTCAGTCAGTTCATGTGGTATCAATTCTTTTTAAATCATTTTCATGGCAGGTGAACATTCGTCTTTGGCTGTTTGAGTGACATTCAACTGTTTGGCAATTTTTTTTACTGTTTTTCTTTGATAATGCCTAAAATAAATAGAATATTAAATCACTCTTAGCGTTTTTAGTTAAAATTTAAAAGCTTTGTAGTTAGGATAGAATTAATATTTTAAAAAAAATATTAACAAAATAAAATCAAGGAATTTTTATAAGAAAAATACATATTATGGCCTTAAGTATTATGGAAATTATTTAATGTAAGTTATTTCTGGGTCCTATACAGGTTTACCCGCCGTGCTCCTAATTTTTATTTGGGCCATTAATTGAACTGTAAAGCTTAAAGTAAAATTGTGTATACTACCTGAAAGTACCGGTGGTAAACCAAAGGTAATGCTGAGTATTTTGATTTTATGAAGAACTACAAAATCCACCTATCTACATTTTGCTTGGAAAAGGATGTGGAAAAATGGAATCTTATCTGATCTATATAATTATGTCACCAATGTAAAAAGTGAAAGAAGCTCAATTGAAAAGACAAAAATCAAAAAAAAAAGATAAACAGAGATGCTCAATCTCAACTTCTCACTTTTGACTATAGCACTGTAAACTTCGAAATAAACTTTTAAAATCAAAGTTTCAAGATCGCTAATATCAATTCTTCGCTAGTTCTGATGATATGATCATCATATCCGATGATTAAAAAAACATCAAGAAATGTTTAATTTCATTATCTAAGTCGCAGAATAACTCCATTTAATATTCCACCAAAGGTTCTGTAGTAGTCATCCCAGCCCTTAATTAAATTACCCAGTGGATTAATGAACCTTTATTCGATTTAGAATGATAGAAGGAAGACATTATCATGTACTCAATCAACGTTGAAATCTGACGTATTAAACTGGCTGCAAATCGCATAAGATTAATATCGCATACGTTTAAAATGGTAAGTCCGGGAGTTTGCCAACCCTTCTAAGACTATGGTTAATGTGATACCATTTGTCTTCATCGCATGTTACGCGTGATTTAGAGAATTGGTTTTCATGAAGTGAGTATCTATTTATCTCAGTGTTTTGTTTTATTGAATTTTAATTTAATAAGATAAGGAAAATAGTTGTAAAACAAAATGAACATTGTTAAATTCACAATTCGTAGTTTATATACTTTTTATTGAAAAACAAATTTTATTTCGAAAATTCTACATTACTTATTGGCCAATCCAATATTTAGGATTTTTGAAATAGTAACATTATTAACATCATAATAATTAAAATAATTGTATTTATTATTATTGTTATTATTTTTATTTTTAATAAATATAATAATAAATAACAAGGTATTAATTTTCTGACTCACAATTTATTTTTTTTGTATGATAAAAACATTTTGTGTATGTAATAAAACTTTTTTGGAAGATATATTCAAAAATCCAATATGTTTTCGGAGAGATCTTTTATTAAGGAGTTTCTGATATTACTAACTGTAGAAGCAACATCTTTTTATATAAAACACAATTCATCATAATTAATTTTTTTCTCAAATAAATATTATTTATATTTTTAGAAAAGTACTTATCAAGAACTCCAAATAGAAATTCCAAAAGAAAAACACAGATTTATCATAGGTCCAAGGGGTAGTGGAATAAAAGAAATTTTAGATGAAACCAATGTATGGGTGGATATTAATGATTCGAAACTCAATGAATGTTCTCCTAATACCATTTGTCTTCTTGGCCCGAAAGAGAATCTTGGTCCAGCACTCACGATGGTCTTTACGAAATCAGAGAGTGTGAATGTGAAAAGTATTGATGCCCCTGGATGGTTGCACAAGTTCATCATTGGAAAAAATGGTTCCAATCTGGGAGATATATCAACAAACAAACCTAATGTAATATTAAATGTTCAAATTATATATTAATATTTGTTGTGTTTTATTATTTTGAAATAATTTGTTTGAAATGACTGAAAATAAATTACTTTCCTTAAGAATATCGCTCTGCATATTTTTATGGGCTCATATTTCAAACACATTGTTTTATATCAAGTTATTAATGGATACTTATTCGCCATATGTGGTCGACATTAAAGATCCCATATTTTCACGATTGTCATTTCTCTTCCTTTACTGCTACAAATCTTCAATAATTCCCATTATTGCGTGTCATAATTTGGATACTTTTGTAAGGCGAAATAGTTAATTAATTAATTAATAGACTTGTTGGTTCAAAGAGGACATTTTCTTTTTCATGGAGGATTTTTTTTATATTTAACATGAAATTATATTTTTGAAATTAATATGGCTAAATACATAATATATAATTAAGTGTATTTTAGCACTTAGAGGAATCTATCTCTCCTGTTGCACATTATATGCTTCCAACTCATCCTAATATTTATGCTTTATAACTCACCATAAAAGTGATACTTCTTAACTCACACCCCACTGATCCTCTTTAGCTGATCCTCTAATATTATACAAAATACCATAATTTGTAAGTATATGAAGGGTTAAGTGTATATTTTTGATCTTCTCAATTCGATTTAATGTTGACCAACTTATACCTTATGAGAAAGGACTTATGTCTAAATCAAAGTACTACTTTTCTTTAAAACGGGAAAATAATCAATTAAGTTTAGAGAGAATTCAATCTGAATTTTTCAATATTTTGAAACCCTTATTTTAAAATTTTGGTCAATGTTTACCTCTAAATAAGTCACATCATATCTTTAAACAGACATATAAATGTCAATTCTAGTCTTATTAAAAACTCTGACCTCCGTTTCCTGTTTGAAACGTCCATCTCGAATGGTTGAGTAGTATTTATTTGCTAGTTTCACTTTATTTAATTCTAATAATTTGAGTTTTTTGTGATGAATTCATGATTTTAATTTGTATTAAGATTCAACTAAGTTTTGATACCGAATCCAATCAAATTATCATAGAAGGTCCCCCAGAAGAAGTTGCAGAAGTATCAGATTTTCTAAGTCAAAAAGTGTTTGATTTACAATCACGTCTAAGCAAAATAGAATTGGAAATAGATCCCATAATGATTAAACATATTATTGGATCAGGTGGTTCAAATATACAAAAGATTCGTAAAGATACTGGCTGTAATATAATATTTCCTTATGATCCAACGAAGAAAACAGTGACGATTATTGGGACTCCTGATGGCGTAGAATCCGCTCAGTCAATGTTGTTAAAAACAATCAAAACTATAGTAAGTGTTGAGCAAAACTTTAATAAATGTTAAATTTCATTGCGGGATTTGTATAAAAAATTATTTACTTTATAATAACTGTAGAAATTCTTATTTATATAACCCTCGCTGACAAGTTTATTTTATTAACTATGTAAATTCCTATGACAAATATTACGCTTTTTATATTTACCTTTATAAAAAACAAGTGGTGACCATTTGTATAAATATTTTCAAATATATTCTGTTTTTGACAAAAAAATATCAATCTACTCAACAATAAATGAAGTCAACAATTTAATATTATATTTTATTAATATTTTTTTATTATTAATATTTAGTTTAGGAAATAAATTAATTTAATTTTTAAATAAATAAATTAATTATTATTTCTTTACAAATATTAATAATGAATTTTAATGATATAATTATAGAAAATGTTTAATTTACTACAGTGGTGTCAAACCTTTTTTCTGTGCGGGCCACTTGATACAACAGAAATGCAACAGCGGGCCACAATGGAAATGTCAAGTACATTATCAAACACAGAAAAAACTGTTTAACTAAGTATAAAAGAAAACATTTATTCAAACAAAACATTTATTCTAAAAGAAACCATGCTACAGTACTATAATAACACTAGCTGTAATGCTCTTAGTGAAAATTTAGTCGCTGTTATGTAAAATTACACTGTTTGTGGTTCTATTTAGATTTGTGAGACTTCTGACGCGGGCCGCACGATTTGCCTCTGAGGGCCGCAAGTGGCCCGCGGGACGCCACTTTGACACATCTGATTTACTACAATCAAAATATATTTTCTAATTGATATGATTAAAAAATAGACTTAAATATTATTATGAAACGCGGTATCCGTGAATCATTACAGAATTACAAATTAATGTCCTTTCTGATAATTATTTTTAATTTTCCCTTCACCAATAAAATATTAATATTTTTATTAAATGCTGATGATAAAGTAGATAAAACATGTCATATGAATAATAAGTTTGTAACAGGTGCTTTAAGAAATATTTATTCGAATAATATAAATTAGTTGATATCTTGAAAATCGTTAAATTTAAAAGACGCTTTGTTGTTTTAAGTATAGAATTCTTTAGATGTTTGGAACTTTCAGAGTAATGTTATACTTAAGAATAATACTTAAAGCAACAAATAATCTTTACTCTTTACAAATTTCTCAAAACAAATAACGATTTACTCCTTTGAGTTTGTGTTCAATGTTGTTTATACATGTATATACAGTATATATGTAATGTCACATACATTGGAGAGACGTTTACAGACAAGAGTACGCTCGTAGAGAGGGGTAAGAATAATATTTCTGAACTCTTGAAAACCTTTAATATAAATGAATATAAATTATATATTTTGAATATAAATGATTTTAAAACTCTGTGCAAGTTCTAAATCAATTGGTTTAGAGTTTTCGATTTATTTTACGTAAGAGATTACTAAATCAATTATTTCACATATAGAAGTTGTAAAACAGCACAATATCAGTGATCTGAAGATGGTGGTAAAACTGTCGAAATGTATAATCATGAAGTATATTTTCGAATTGTGTTTATATTGTTATTCTAAAAATGCCTTTATTTTTTAAATTTATGGAATTAATTGAAACATTTTTTAAATACATTGACGAACCATGTATCTAAATTAAAGAAAAGGTAAAAACAATAAACTAGTATAAACCAAGTTAGCTAAGTAAATATGATTTTTTTTTCAATTTAATTTTTTTTAATTCTTCTGAACTGAACTCAAACCAGTCTGGATCAGAAGAATTAAATTTTCGATCAACAATGTCACATCTGGTTGGTATTTATTGATAGTACCAAATGCGTAGGAATTGAAAATGGGTATTATTTATTAATGTAATGCCCTGTTGAGGGTTTTAAAATTGCTTTGTGTAAGGCAAAATGTGTTCGACTGTTACTTATTGATTGCTTTTCTATGCCATTATGTGTTTTATATATACTTTACAATATTACTCTTTTAACTTATAATCGTGATAATAATAATAATAATAATAATAATAATAATAATTTCAGCTTCCCTTCTCTTGGTGGTATCTTCTATTGAGTCAGGTCTTTTAACTAGTTTATCTGTCACTCTCCTCCAGACAAAGTCGTTGGTCTTCTTTTTTTCCATGTGATTTTCAGCATTCTCCTGTAGCACTTCATTTCAAACACTTTAAGTCTATCCATGCTCTTCTGATTTATTGTCTAACTCTCGCATCTATAGAGAAGTGTTGTTTAGATAATAGCCTTAGTGACCTTTATTTTGCTCTTGAGATGGATTTCTTTGAGGTATGGTATAGAATAAAATAATTATAATAAAAAATAAGATTTGTTTTGTGAATATCCAAAGTATAAAAATTAATTTTTTTTACAGAATTTCAATGGATTTTATATACATTTTAGGAAAATACTAAAAAGAAAGATATCATATTCACCCATAATCTAATGCCTCAGTTGATCGGCCAACAAGGTAAAGGACTTAAGGAAATAAAAGACAAGTATCCGGAAGTTCGAATCACGTTTCCCGCTCCAGAATCTGATAGTGATTTAATTAATTTAATTGGTCCACGAGCGGATGTTGATCAGGTTGCCAGTTACTTGCAGAAGAAGCATAATTCATTGGTAAGTTACAAGATTTTGAGATATTTTTCGAATAAATAATAAAAAAATTTTTACAATCATATCGAGTAGTTTTTTTATAATATTGACTTTTGAACCTCAAGGTTAATAGAGTAGTACTCGTTATTAAGTACTCTTACCTTGAAGTTTGAAGGTTAAGTTTGTTGGGAGTAGAGTAGTATATTTCAGTAAAAATGGTCATTGACAGTATTTGGTAACTTTTAGTTATATGAGTTATGTTTTTTTTACTTATCGCTTCTTTTGCCCTTAGTTTTCTATAAATATTAATTCTTTATGTAATAATAATAATATTTCTGTAATAAATATAATTTATATTATAATTTGAAAAATCCTTTATCAAGACAAACTAATTTTACGAAGCATTTAGCATAGGATGGTTATTATTTGTTAAACATTTCATCTGAAAGCTGACTTTCAGATGTTAGTTACGTCAATATTATCAGTCATTTATAGCTTAATTTAATATTTTAATAAATTATAACAAATTTACATCCTCCTTTTAATAATCAATTCACCAATATTTATTTCTTAAATAATCTTTTATTTTTTATGCTGATTAATTTTTAAAAAAACTGAAAATTAAAATAGTATATTTAATTCGATTTTTAATTACATTTTATTTATTCTAAAATAATATTTATTTTTAAAATTAAAAAAAATATTCTTAAATATTAAAAACCTTTAAATTTCAAATCTATTAAAATTTATTCTAAAATAATATTTACTTTTAAAATAAAAAAAACATTTTTTTTCTTGAACATTAAAATACTTTTAATTTCAAATCAATTAAAATATTAAAAATTATCAGAACTTATTATTATTATTAGCAAATATTATTTACTTTTTAGATTATAATTTATTTTTTTTATGTTTCGAAATTTAATTTTAAAATTTAATTTAAAATATTGGCAAAAAAATTTAAAATTGTTTTAAAAATTAAATTTTTTTTACGTTTTGATATTATTTATATTTTGTCAGCGGAAAGAAAATTAACTAACTCTTCATACAGGGAAAATTTCATAGGTAAAATTTTCATAGATAAAATTTTACATAAATAATTACTTTCAGAGTTGGAACAAAAAAATCAAAAATAATTTCCAATTAAGAAGAAAGTAACCCAGCTGTAAGCCTAATAAGAGTTACATGTCTTAAATCACCACAAATGTGTAATTTATGTTTTAAGTAGCTTAAGTTTTTACCATTTTCGTAGCCTCCGATAAAGGAAAAGATGGTTTTTCATTTTCGTTATGCAATAGAACAGCTTTTAGACTACCTTTGCATGAATCTATGAATAATCACCATTCTCCAAGAATGTGTATTCAATTTTAATAACTAATCCATCCACGTCATAGCAATAGTAAAGATCTCTTTGTTTTGAAAAACAATAATATAATTCTAAATGCATTGACTGTTAATGCCGTTGCAATAATCGATATTCTAGGGGTTCTGCTTTTTCTTTGGAAAGTGAAAGACCCTTAACCATTTATTATTGTACTCTTCTTTAATTACAATATGTTGTAAACTATCATCGAAAGGATGCTCATAACGTTTAGCATTGTTGACATCATCATTATTACCTAAGGAATTAATATTGTGTTCCCTAATTTTAAATCGTCATAAACAATATCTTGTGGAGAAAGATGGATGGGATTATTGTCATCATGTGGAATTGGCTGATAGGCAATCAGAATAAACAATTTTCGATGTACGGTTCTAGGAATGTCCTGAAATATTAGCGTATAAGAATAGTTATCAGTATATTCTTTTGGCTCAAATCTTTTGGACTGTGGGTGACTTTTGGATTCCTTTTACTGTTTAATTATTGAGAGATGCTTGATGGGCGGTGTGAGGAATATTTTGAATGTTTTATAGTTTGTGTGAGTGTTGTATGTTGATTTGGAATTGTGTCTCTCCTACCCAGATGGTTGATTAGTATTTTAATTATCATTATCTGAAAATATTTAATAATAATTTATTTCTAATTTAAAATAAAAATTTTAAAAAAATAAAATTTTAAATAAGTTTATTAATTTTATTTACAATTTTTAAATAAATAAATTGAATTAATATTTTTTAAATAATTAATAATCATTTAAATTTTTTATCCAATAAATTTCGAGTAAATATTTTAACAATTTATTTAATAAAATTAAAGTCATTAATTAATAGACGGATGCAATCTTACGAAAACTTTAACAAAGATTGTCCTGAAGACAATCAAACTTGTGATAATAAAAATGTTAAAAGTCATATTGGTGTTCTTAATAGGCAGAATTCACAACATATATGGGCTGCAAAGTCTTTATCCTGGTCATCCAAAGTAACAGTGATAAGCATGTTTAATTTGTGTGGTAGTATTTCTGCGCTGTGTTATTAATGTATATTTTCAAACAATGTAACAGAAATAGTCTGGGCTATTCTAAAAAAAGAACTAACAAATATTCATATTCAATAATAAAGGAAAATATAAAATAATATAAAATATAAAATAAAAATAGATGAACAGGAGCTTTATCGTACAAAGAATGAATAGATATGCCATCTTCCGATCTAGACGATCGTTTTGAAATTTCCAGCGTTAAAATAAACCATCTCAATGACCATCTCACTATCAATCATTAATGAAGGTTTTCTCGAGCAGAAAGAGTACAAATAAACGTTACATGCACTCACTTTCGTTCAATTTTAATATATTCATATTTTCTGTTGATTATAATATAATCATTTAATAATAATTTTTCAATTCTAATTTATGTCAATTATTATATATTTATAACTAGACCGTATAATCTTTAATCAACCAAAGCATTAGTTGACTAGAAACCAAAGCTAATGTATAGTAAACCGTCTAACGGAATTTTATCAAATACGTTCTATGTACCAATAATTTTGATTTTCTTCATTAATTTATAACTATAAATACATTCCAAATAGTCCTTAAAACTATTTGATAATTACTAATTATAAATTGTCTAATTATTTGTAAGAATGTCAAGAAATACGTCTTTTTATTTGAAAACCTTTAGGTACTTGAAAAAACTTTAATTTAACAAACAGCAAAGATGTCACTAGCTAATTAGAAAACAATGTTTATATTAAGTGGGCGGATAGATACTTTAATAAATAATATTTTATAATGTGATAAGACCACAGTTATCGAACTGTGGTCTTCGAGCCCATATCCCTATACTCGAACATGTATTTTGAGCATAATATGCAAATTAGATTTAATAAGTTCAGAAGATGTGTATGCTAATATAGCATTATATAATATAATGTAACCAAGCCTACCGTGTTATAAAAATATCTTGAAAATCTCTTTTTTCTATGTTCTAATAAAACATTCCTTAATATACATACATGAAAAACGTATTAAATTGACAAATTATCAAAATCAAAAACACCAGTCCAGTTCAAAAATACGTTTTGATACTTAATTTCGACCGTGTAATCAATGTAATCATATTCTCTCCTCCCCTCAATAGTTCTTAGTGTCGCTCTTATTATTAACCCCATGATCAAACAACAATCTCGATTACCTTTTGAGAATAATTAATTAACAAATTTTTAGTGTCGAGTTGTTTTCAAGAGGTTTTGAAAAAGACGAGTTTTATGTAAGCGATAACTTCTTTTAAGGGTCTTAGTCTGATTACTTAACATTTTATTATCATTTAAAAAAATTGCATGTATAAAAAGAGCTTTTTATATTACCACGTTTTTAACGTCACTAGAAGTACGATTAATTGCAAAACA
>MQRK01145921.1:0-10236 GCA_001938485.1 Girardia tigrina | reverse complement strand
AATTACTTGTTATAAATATTAAAATTTTTATTTAAAACCTAATTTTATTTACAATGTTTGTTACTCCGAATTATTTAGTTCCCAAAAAGTCAAATTCTAATAAATTAAATTTTAATTACAATTTTTATTATTAATCCGAAATATTTGTTTTTTTTAAAAAATTTATATAAATAAATCATTTGAAATTATTTGATTATAAATATGATATTACAAATTAATTATTCAAAAATTTAAGTCACGAAAACCCCTTACACTCTATTTTCAAATAATTTTTCATATATTTATTATTTTAATTAAGTCACAACATTCAACTTTAAATATTTAAACAAAAATATTTATCAAATGATTTTACATATATTAAAATTTTTATTAAAAAAATATTTAATGTTTAAATATGCTTTTTTTTATTTTAACCTTTATTAAGAACATTTAGACAAATCGCGTTTGAACTTTTATTACAATCACACTTAGAGTCATTATGACTCTCAGAAAGTCTTTCATCGTTTGTAATCATTCTAATTGGTTTTCTTATTTTTATTTTAATCATGATTATTCGAAAAAATTTTCTAAGTCATTTTTTTAAATATATTAATTAAAAATAATAAATTTTACCATATCTCAATAAATCCCAAAATAATAAAAATTTCATCAAATTATTAAAACTACATTTAATTTAAATTTTACCGAAAATATTAACCTTAATTTTAATTGTTAAATTAAAAAATATGAACTTATAAAATGATTATTTTAATTATGTTCGAATAGTTAATCCTTTAATTTAAATAAAAAATACCAATTTCCATCTGGGTGGGAGAATCACCATTCTAAATTCAACATACAGCATCACTACATTTACACATTCAAACAATTTAAAATATTCCTCACAACCTTTTTATTCTGTTTTTATAATTTTGTTTTTCAATTGAAATCCTGTTTTATTTGCTGTTTTTTTTTAATTTTGCGTTGTTTTTTTAATATTTTATTATTTTGGAAATTTTGAAAATACGTTATATTTAATATTCAATCTTGTATTTAATCTTTTAATCCTATCATTAAATTAATTCAAAATTAGAAAATATATTTTTGCAAATATTAATAAAATTTTTTAATGAAGAATATTTTTTTAAATTCAAATTAATTTTTTAAAAATTTTAATTTGATTTTAAATCAAAATATTCTTTTTTAAAACTATTTAAATTTTGATCAGTGCACCAAAAATTAATTACGTCCTTATAGTGAATAAATATTTTGTCTAAGACTCACTATCCCGTATGCCGAGTTTCCTTTTCTAAGTTTTCAACCAATTAAAAGTTTTATTACGTATCTCTCAACTTTTACTCTCTATTGAATATTATTTTATTTTAATTATATTTTAGGGCTCCTTTTATTAATTATATTTATATAGGGATTTGAAAATAAAAGCAACAAATAACGATGTAATTATACTTCAGTATTAGTTAAGCTAAAACATTACGTAAGATTTTATATAACAAGCTTCATAAGATGCCAAAATATCGAGATTTTCAATTATTTATTGTTTCGTTTAACCAGATGCATACTTCACATCACTACCAGAGTCAAGAGAACATCTGATGATTTACACTTGTGAATCAATCAATCATTTGGCAACCATCAGACATGGATGACTATTTACCGATAATAAACACTATTTCGATGTCTGCCATTCATAAGATTTAGTTGACAAAAATAATTCATATCATGAATAGCAATTACAATACAATTTTGAATTGAATGGACTAAAAATAAATCACAGTAAGGTATGCAGAAGTGAAGTACTAAAACCTTGAGTTAATAGAGACCAGATACCAGATCAGTCTTAAGACAGATTGAAATTAGATAAGTAAGAAATATTAACTTTAAAATTTTTCTAAAGTAAATGATACGACAACATTTAATGATTCACAGACAATAATAGAAAACATTAATATTCAATCTTGTATTTTTTAAACATTTAATCTTTTAATCCTATCATTAAATTAATTCAAAATTAGAAAATATATTTTTGCAAATATTAATAAAATTTTTTTAATTAAGAATGTTTTTTTAAATTCAAATTAATTTTTTAAAAAAGATTATTTTGGTTTAAAATCAAAACATTTAACATCAAAAATAGAAAACATTAATTAAGACAGAAGCCATTTCCAGAGTCACGCCAGTGAGATCGCATTTACAGCAACTGCCGTGAGACTCCCCTGAAATGCGGCATCGACACAATATAAAAGTAATAATTCATCAAAAAGACAAAAGCACAGAAAATATATAATATTAAAAAAGAATTCAAAAATACAAAAAGGTGAATTGTTTTCAATTCCTCATCACATTCAACTGAAAAGATTATACATTTTTCATTGTCGCTTAATTATTTTGATTTCGCTTTAAGTAATGATTTTCTTATTTTCGGTTGTGACAGAATCGCATTCATTTCCTTTAAGTCCCGAATGATTCCATAAGGTCTGAGGTGGTAAATTAAATATTCCATTACATACATGTCATGAGCGGCAATATAATGGAATGACACAGAATCGTCACTGCAGCAGTTGGCTCCCTGTTCAAAATATGCTTTAAATAACATACGCCAAATACTTATTTATTCGAAAAACATCGAGTTTTTAATGATAAATTTCAAATAACAGTATCGAAATATACTTTAAGTATTTAATCCATGAATAACTCTTGATGTAGTAGACATTATTGAAACTATAATGAGTTAGTTAAAATTTTCGATTCGCTGAATAATTTAATTTTTTTAATTTAAAAATTTTACTAAAAGTAAATAATGTAAGACAAAAACAAAATTTAAAATCTAAGAAATCTAAAAGTTGATATATTCAGTAGAAATTTTCAAAATAAGAACTTTAAAAGAATTAATAAAATAAATAAAAGTTATTGCATAAATTTATAAAATAAAGCTACTACATAAGTATTTTTTAAGAAATTAAATAGTTTTTTACAAATTAATTTTAAAATTAGATGTTTATATAAATGGAAAAATTAATTTTATTGTGCTTAGAATATATTTTAAAAATACATAATAAAGAGTTAGTTTAAATAAAAGTTTCAAAGGGTATGGGTTTAATAATAAATATTTTTAAAATTTTACAAATTGATTGCATTTTATTTCAATGTAATAAATTAATTTTATTGGTAATAAAATTTTATAAACGCATTTTAAAAATAATAATAAAGTTTGGATTAATAAAAAAAAGTTCAAAAAGATGATGTAGAATATAATAAATTATTTTAAGTTTAAAATGTTTTTTAACAAATTTAAAGTAGAATAAAATTTATAGGGCGAAACGAAAATTTGTTTGAAAATCACTAGTTGTTAAATTAATAAAATTTTGGTGTTGAGTTATGAGTATTGAATCTGTTAATAATGAAAGTTAATAAACGCTACTTACAGAAACAATCAACTGCTCGTTTAATGGAATTATTTTAGTAATACTTGAGGTAAATAATTTTCTTTATATTCAGTTTCTAACGATCAAATCTCTCAGAACTCACTTAGTAAATAAGAGATGAAGTCTTTAGAAAGATATAAAATCATTTAAAAAATTTTAAAAAGTACTTTATGTTCATTATATTAGTATATTTCATATTTAATGACTATATATTTCGACGGATCAACCGCCAACCTCAGGTGATTGACTATATTCTGACTCACACGTGAGTATTTAATGGTGATTCAATAATTCTTTATGATTTATAAAAAATCTAAATATTGTTTTACCACAACTAAAAAACAATCAAGATTCAAAGTAAAGACTATTTGAATCAAAACCTTGAATTCACCAAGTTAGCAATTCAAGCTGCGGTAACATTCTTTATTTTTAGAGGCACAAAAGTCCCCGTACCCATTTTCAACCTCATCCAGATTGATGAAGTTGTGGTCACAAAAAAGTGCGCTATAGAAAAGGTGATAGTCAAATGTGCAAAGTCAGAATTATTTGAAAGAAGTTCAATCGTATTTTTTTATCCAATTGTCGTTTTTATCTTTTCTTGAGTTGGTCTAGCGGTGTGTGTTGTTGCGTTGTCTTGCTGCAGAAGAGCGTGTTTCCTATTAACCAAAGTGGTATATTTTTCCAAGTGCTACATACATCCAATCAGGTTGGGCACAATAAAGGTCTGTTGGGATACTTCGACTATTTGAAACTAGCTCGAAGTGAATTAGACTTACGAAATTCACTCAAATGCACAATAAAGTCCTTAAAAATCTGTCACGTTTTGCCAGTAATTTAACAATTTTTCCAGGGTTCAACCAGTGATTTTGTTTGTCTGGATTGTTAAAATATATTTAATTTTCGTCACAAATAACAATTCGGTAGATGAAAATGGTCATCGCACAGATATTTCAACAATTTTAGGTAGGTCTCAACATGTCGATGAGCTTGAATTTCAGTCAATTAATGAGGTACCTCTTGGATGCTCCTATTGTTTTTTAAAAGATCGTTAAGATGCCGAACAATTTATATTTGAGAAATGTTGAGTTTCTAGGACAATCTAAGAGTGCTCGTTGATGGATTCGTTTCGATGGCTTCAAGGATTGTTTCAGAATTCACTGTAGAAGGCTTGTCTTTGTTGAACTTTTTCTAAATTTTTTGAAAGTCTATTTTAAAGTTTATAAAATTCCTTATCAAGTGATTCAATAGTTGATTATCAGCCCTAGATTATCTATCAAACATGTACTGAGAATCTTATTATTATTTCGGATCACAAACCGGTATCAGTTGCTTTTCGATGACTCAAATCTGGCATTTATGTTTAACGAAAAATAATTAATATAAACTGATGGAACAGCTTGGAGTTCATCTTTAGTATCTCTGATAATTTCTATTCTTTTTTATAATTTAGAAAAAAAATTCAAACATTTTAAACAAACTTTTGAAGTGAAAAAAAACAATAAATTATCGTTTTAAAACATCGTAATTGAAGAGCTATGTTATCTTTTTTTTCAATAATAAAGTAGTCTATTATATTTTATAACTCATTCTTCTAACTCTCTTTCAAATAACCCCTCGAGAATTTTAAATACTTCCGATATTTATAATAAAACTACGAGAATAGAATTAGACAATACGATACAATGTTCTGACTGAATCGGGTTTCGTATCTTTTCCTAAGCGTTTATCAAATGTTTGGTCAATAGAAGAAATGAAGGAGATAATGTAAAACTTTATATCATATGATTTTTATTTTAAACTTTCTTTAAACCATCAGTTTACTAAAATAATTATAATTACGTTACTTAAATTATAATGAAAATAATATATTATCAAAGGACACATTAATTATTTTTTATTAATTGCTCCGAAAACTCATTCCATAAATACTTTGATCGTACCGCGCAAATTTGTCATTATTTTAGTAATATTTACCACAGTTAATTTTAGATTTTTATACATGTATGGGATAATAATTGTAATCCTTCAATATCAATCATGCCCTTGTATTTTATAATATTATTTGTCATTATCATAATTAATAATAATATAAAATTTATCAGTAGCTAAGAATAACTCCTGCAATTTTTATAACGGATATTAGCCGATCACTGGAGGACTAAATGGCCAACCGAATGAACAACCGAGCATATTATTCATCAACATTCTTGGAACAAACAATAGTATTTTTTAAATTGTCTAAACAAGTATTCTAATTATATTTATTTTAAACTTATATTGTTTCGAGGATTTTGACTTTTCGAAAATAAATTTCTGTTCGAGTTTTAAGATTTTTTTGTTCTGTATATGTATATACTGTGATGGAAATTCGAAATGTTGTAAGTTTGTTGTTTAGATTCGTGACTCTCCTACTCAGATGTGTTTGATATGTTATTGACTGATTGTTTGAATCTGATGAAATTAATTTAATAGGATTAATTTTTAAGTACTAATTAATTAAAGTTTTATAATTATAAATTTTAATAATAATTTTAGTAACGATTTTAACTTATTAAATTTAATATATTTTAAAAATTTAATGTTTATTTTAAAAATTATTTAATGCTTTTTTATCCAATAAAATTTTGAGAAATTAAAAGGTAATATTAAAATTTTGCTATTAATTGATTTTTTTAAGATTTGAATACATAAACAAAAATTATATCAATCAAAGAAAGATGCTTGCTGATATATATTTATTTTTTATATATTTATTTACCTAAATTTTTAGGTAAACAAAAACACCTGAATTAAACATCTTTAAATATCTAAAGTTGACCAATAATAATTAATATTATTTAATGTTATTCTATCAAATTATTGAAATATATGCGGCCTGATAAATGGCAGACACCGATCGATAACTTTGCGCTATGGTCTAGGTCATATTTGTTCACGTTCACATTTCACATATAGATACATAAATATTAAGGCTAACGTTTAATTCTACTTTTAACTTTTTTGAATAAATTTTATTATCGTTTGAACCGAATATTATACATATATAAATATAGAGGACCTTATACTAATACCGATATGTTTGTATTACTAAAAACTATTACTGATATTATTATAGTAGAAAAAGACCCATCATATTATATAACTGAATTTTCGTCTTTGAAAGTTTCTGTTTTAATTTTTAAATAGTAATTATTATAATTTATTGTTTCGAATTCTGTGTTGATTTAATAGTCAGTCTGTTAAATCGGTTCCCAGAACCTTTCGGTAAAGGCGCTGTACAGACAGAATCGTCTCGATGCGGACTATGCAGAGCTATCTCAACTTTACGCGGATTTACTCACTGTTCCTCCAATATTTCACATTTTATCAGCACATATATGATCATAGTAAAATTTGAGCTTGACCGACAAACTGTGAATCAGATGATAACGGAATTTTGCAAATTTACCCTAAATTGATTTTTAGAAATATAAATAATAAATAAGTAAAAGAAATCGTCATTTATCAAATAAATTAGTATTTTATTAGTATTTTCCTAAAACTTTTCACGAAATTTCTTGTAGGAATCATCCAAATCGTCCAAATTATTCGAAATTGGTGTTGACTTAACCATTTAACGACTTTTACGGATTTCAATCTATTTCATCGTCTTCCGAACATCTTTCGGCGAAAGCGCTGCACCAAATAACAAATATAATATATATACATATATATATTCAATGAAAAAAAGTCAAAAAATTTAAAAAGTTATTTTTAGCTTTACTTCTTATTTTATATATTAAAGTTGGAACATTTTAATTCGAGAAAATTTTCCAAATTTACGATTTTCAGAAAATTACGAATAATATGTTTTTAGTAACAAGAAATTTAAATTTATTAAAAAACATAATAAATATAGAAACAGAAATTTAGAACTCTGAAAGGTCGTGTCGTATGCGTCAGAGCTTTTTAATTTGAAGAAGTTCAGAAAAAGGTAAGTAAGTACGTAAGTATGTTCACCAAAGAAATGAGTAATGAAATCATTTAGTATTTTAAAATCTTATCTGGATTCTTTAGATGTTTACTACTAATTCCTTTATTCAGATATTTATATATCTTTATTTCTGAAGAAACTGTGTAACACCAGAAAGACGAGACATCTGGGAATATGTGATATTTTCAGCTGATTAAACTATGGATACAGCTAACTCGCACTAAGGAATTACTACGTCCGAAAACTTTCGTGTTATGGTGAGAGAATTTAAGGTAATAATGAAAAGTTGACAAAAACTATTGAAATATCGGATGAATGGGAGAAAATCAAAATCCTTGTCAAAATCAAAGTGTCTATAAATATATGATCAAGAATAAAAATAAATCGTGTATAATAAATAACTAATAAATGAGATTTCTTTTTCTTTAGAGACACTTACAAATTTTAATGGGTGATAATTGTAATCAAACATCCACGGAACAGATTTCATGTGACTTTCTAAAATCATAGTGGCCGGAGGAAGGGGATGAAATCGCTCTCTTCCATCATCATCTAAACTATCAATTACTTTGACACCAGTTGCTTCCATGCATGCACCTAAATAGTGATTATTAGATTTCAAAATAAATTAAAAATAAATATGACAAATTGTTTTTCGAAACTATAAATTTCAAGAACACTTATACAAACACTTTAAAAAAGACAATTTTTGAAGTTTTAGACAAATTGTATAAAAAAGTTTTGTTGACTAAATCCATAATTCAATTAAATAAAAAATCACTTAAATGAAACTTATCATGAAAAAATTATGAAGAAAAAATAAATAAAGTCTTCAAGTAGGTAACAATTCTCTTTCTATTGGTTTTACTAAGTCGATAATTTACAACAATAAATTGTATTTAGTAAACCATATGGTCAAACAAAAGACAACATTTTATAACGAATTTTTATATGTTAATCACTTTAGTATCATCATAGATTAAATACTTTTTGAATAATTAATTTAAATAGAAATAGCAAAGTTTACTTCTTATCAGAACATCATCAGCTGGATCGTCCATTGAAAAACTCAAAAACAATAAAGACTTAATTGACTAAAAATGCTAATATTTTACTTTTTTTTAAATGTACCAAAATATTCAAAAAAATTACAATCTTATATTAATTTTAAAAATCAAAATTTTTCTTTTAAAAATACTTTTACATTAAAAATTTTATAAAATACCAAAAATATAATTCTGTTAAATTATTGAGACTTATTTAACAAAATTATCATAATGTAAAATAAATTAATATACGCCACGCGATTTTAGACGATTTTACCCTTTCCTCCCCCTCGTCACAAAAAGTCAAACCCTCTTCAAATATGATGTCACAAAGCTCAGAACCTCTCTTAAAAAATTTTGTTAAAAATAAAATATGCTTAAAATCACTTATATTAAAATTCTCTTCTATGGCAAAATTACATGAAATTGAGAAGGGTCAAACTCAGTAAAATGGAGAATACAATACACATTGTTTATTCCATAGAATGAAAAGTTTTGGTAGACTCTCCATAACTAGCATGTTTCCTAACAATTAATTCACAAAAGTTATGCTTCACCATTCTCCCATGGTGAAGCAAAATGCACTTTCATGGAATAAATACGGAGAACACGAATCTCTTCATCCTCTGATTATTATATTTTTTTTTATTTTCTAAAATATTAAGTGTTATTATTGTTAAGTGCGACATATAATATATGGTTTTTCGATCTTTAATAAAAGTCTTGAAACAATTTCAACAAGGCAGAAATGCTACAGAAGCATGCAGAAATTTATTGAAGTATTTGGAGAAGGTATAGTGTCTGATAGGACATGCATAACATGGTTTGACAAATTTGAATCAGGTGATTTCGACCTTTCTGATAAGCCACATTTTGTGCGACTATCTTTGATCGATGACGATGTTGTTAAGACCATGTTAGAGCAAGATCCTTTTCTGACAACATCGGAGATCGCAGAAAGACTTAATTCAGCTTAACAAACCATTTCACACCATATTCGGAAGATAGGATTGGTGTGGAAATATTCAAGATTGGTATCACATAAATTAAGTGCGAAGAATTTGGAAGATCGAGTCTTCATATGTACACCTCTGCTTGCTCGGAACAAAATTGAGCCCTTCTTGAACCGGATGATAACTTAAGATGAAAAGTGGGTTACATACAAAAATATCGTAAGAAAAAGGGCATATTGTGAACCCGGCAAACCTAGCCCTTCCATACCTAAACCAAATTTGACTTTGAATAAGATAATTTTGTGTATATTGTGGGACATTCAAGGACCAATACATTATGAGCTTTTAAAACCGAACGAAAAGCTCAATTCGGAGAGGTATTGTCAGCAACTCGATAATTTAAAGAGCGGCACTGTTCAATAGGATGAACATCATATTGCATCATGATAACGCCAAGCCACATACAGCTTTGAGGACTCGTCGAAAAATTACAGAACTAGGCTGAGAAATTCTGTCGCATCCACCGTATTCCCCGAACTTAGTACCCTCCGACTATCATTTGTTTTTTTCCTTACAAAATTTTTTGAATGGCAAAAAATTCAAAAATGAGGCAGATGTAAAACAAGCACTGGCTCAATTTTTTGCATCAAAGATCAAATATTTTACGAAAATGTTATAAAAAAATTTCCCTCACACTGGCAAGAAGTCATTAATCATGATGGCTGTTATCTTCTTTCGGAACGTCCGAATACTCCATAATAAAAAATAAAGATCTTTTTCGTAAAAATTTATTTCAATCAACAATTTTCACTCTTTTTGAATTTTCACCAAACTCTGAATAT
>MQRK01145920.1:0-10029 GCA_001938485.1 Girardia tigrina | reverse complement strand
AATTACTTGTTATAAATATTAAAATTTTTATTTAAAACCTAATTTTATTTACAATGTTTGTTACTCCGAATTATTTAGTTCCCAAAAAGTCAAATTCTAATAAATTAAATTTTAATTACAATTTTTATTATTAATCCGAAATATTTGTTTTTTTTAAAAAATTTATATAAATAAATCATTTGAAATTATTTGATTATAAATATGATATTACAAATTAATTATTCAAAAATTTAAGTCACGAAAACCCCTTACACTCTATTTTCAAATAATTTTTCATATATTTATTATTTTAATTAAGTCACAACATTCAACTTTAAATATTTAAACAAAAATATTTATCAAATGATTTTACATATATTAAAATTTTTATTAAAAAAATATTTAATGTTTAAATATGCTTTTTTTTATTTTAACCTTTATTAAGAACATTTAGACAAATCGCGTTTGAACTTTTATTACAATCACACTTAGAGTCATTATGACTCTCAGAAAGTCTTTCATCGTTTGTAATCATTCTAATTGGTTTTCTTATTTTTATTTTAATCATGATTATTCGAAAAAATTTTCTAAGTCATTTTTTTAAATATATTAATTAAAAATAATAAATTTTACCATATCTCAATAAATCCCAAAATAATAAAAATTTCATCAAATTATTAAAACTACATTTAATTTAAATTTTACCGAAAATATTAACCTTAATTTTAATTGTTAAATTAAAAAATATGAACTTATAAAATGATTATTTTAATTATGTTCGAATAGTTAATCCTTTAATTTAAATAAAAAATACCAATTTCCATCTGGGTGGGAGAATCACCATTCTAAATTCAACATACAGCATCACTACATTTACACATTCAAACAATTTAAAATATTCCTCACAACCTTTTTATTCTGTTTTTATAATTTTGTTTTTCAATTGAAATCCTGTTTTATTTGCTGTTTTTTTTTAATTTTGCGTTGTTTTTTTAATATTTTATTATTTTGGAAATTTTGAAAATACGTTATATTTAATATTCAATCTTGTATTTAATCTTTTAATCCTATCATTAAATTAATTCAAAATTAGAAAATATATTTTTGCAAATATTAATAAAATTTTTTAATGAAGAATATTTTTTTAAATTCAAATTAATTTTTTAAAAATTTTAATTTGATTTTAAATCAAAATATTCTTTTTTAAAACTATTTAAATTTTGATCAGTGCACCAAAAATTAATTACGTCCTTATAGTGAATAAATATTTTGTCTAAGACTCACTATCCCGTATGCCGAGTTTCCTTTTCTAAGTTTTCAACCAATTAAAAGTTTTATTACGTATCTCTCAACTTTTACTCTCTATTGAATATTATTTTATTTTAATTATATTTTAGGGCTCCTTTTATTAATTATATTTATATAGGGATTTGAAAATAAAAGCAACAAATAACGATGTAATTATACTTCAGTATTAGTTAAGCTAAAACATTACGTAAGATTTTATATAACAAGCTTCATAAGATGCCAAAATATCGAGATTTTCAATTATTTATTGTTTCGTTTAACCAGATGCATACTTCACATCACTACCAGAGTCAAGAGAACATCTGATGATTTACACTTGTGAATCAATCAATCATTTGGCAACCATCAGACATGGATGACTATTTACCGATAATAAACACTATTTCGATGTCTGCCATTCATAAGATTTAGTTGACAAAAATAATTCATATCATGAATAGCAATTACAATACAATTTTGAATTGAATGGACTAAAAATAAATCACAGTAAGGTATGCAGAAGTGAAGTACTAAAACCTTGAGTTAATAGAGACCAGATACCAGATCAGTCTTAAGACAGATTGAAATTAGATAAGTAAGAAATATTAACTTTAAAATTTTTCTAAAGTAAATGATACGACAACATTTAATGATTCACAGACAATAATAGAAAACATTAATATTCAATCTTGTATTTTTTAAACATTTAATCTTTTAATCCTATCATTAAATTAATTCAAAATTAGAAAATATATTTTTGCAAATATTAATAAAATTTTTTTAATTAAGAATGTTTTTTTAAATTCAAATTAATTTTTTAAAAAAGATTATTTTGGTTTAAAATCAAAACATTTAACATCAAAAATAGAAAACATTAATTAAGACAGAAGCCATTTCCAGAGTCACGCCAGTGAGATCGCATTTACAGCAACTGCCGTGAGACTCCCCTGAAATGCGGCATCGACACAATATAAAAGTAATAATTCATCAAAAAGACAAAAGCACAGAAAATATATAATATTAAAAAAGAATTCAAAAATACAAAAAGGTGAATTGTTTTCAATTCCTCATCACATTCAACTGAAAAGATTATACATTTTTCATTGTCGCTTAATTATTTTGATTTCGCTTTAAGTAATGATTTTCTTATTTTCGGTTGTGACAGAATCGCATTCATTTCCTTTAAGTCCCGAATGATTCCATAAGGTCTGAGGTGGTAAATTAAATATTCCATTACATACATGTCATGAGCGGCAATATAATGGAATGACACAGAATCGTCACTGCAGCAGTTGGCTCCCTGTTCAAAATATGCTTTAAATAACATACGCCAAATACTTATTTATTCGAAAAACATCGAGTTTTTAATGATAAATTTCAAATAACAGTATCGAAATATACTTTAAGTATTTAATCCATGAATAACTCTTGATGTAGTAGACATTATTGAAACTATAATGAGTTAGTTAAAATTTTCGATTCGCTGAATAATTTAATTTTTTTAATTTAAAAATTTTACTAAAAGTAAATAATGTAAGACAAAAACAAAATTTAAAATCTAAGAAATCTAAAAGTTGATATATTCAGTAGAAATTTTCAAAATAAGAACTTTAAAAGAATTAATAAAATAAATAAAAGTTATTGCATAAATTTATAAAATAAAGCTACTACATAAGTATTTTTTAAGAAATTAAATAGTTTTTTACAAATTAATTTTAAAATTAGATGTTTATATAAATGGAAAAATTAATTTTATTGTGCTTAGAATATATTTTAAAAATACATAATAAAGAGTTAGTTTAAATAAAAGTTTCAAAGGGTATGGGTTTAATAATAAATATTTTTAAAATTTTACAAATTGATTGCATTTTATTTCAATGTAATAAATTAATTTTATTGGTAATAAAATTTTATAAACGCATTTTAAAAATAATAATAAAGTTTGGATTAATAAAAAAAAGTTCAAAAAGATGATGTAGAATATAATAAATTATTTTAAGTTTAAAATGTTTTTTAACAAATTTAAAGTAGAATAAAATTTATAGGGCGAAACGAAAATTTGTTTGAAAATCACTAGTTGTTAAATTAATAAAATTTTGGTGTTGAGTTATGAGTATTGAATCTGTTAATAATGAAAGTTAATAAACGCTACTTACAGAAACAATCAACTGCTCGTTTAATGGAATTATTTTAGTAATACTTGAGGTAAATAATTTTCTTTATATTCAGTTTCTAACGATCAAATCTCTCAGAACTCACTTAGTAAATAAGAGATGAAGTCTTTAGAAAGATATAAAATCATTTAAAAAATTTTAAAAAGTACTTTATGTTCATTATATTAGTATATTTCATATTTAATGACTATATATTTCGACGGATCAACCGCCAACCTCAGGTGATTGACTATATTCTGACTCACACGTGAGTATTTAATGGTGATTCAATAATTCTTTATGATTTATAAAAAATCTAAATATTGTTTTACCACAACTAAAAAACAATCAAGATTCAAAGTAAAGACTATTTGAATCAAAACCTTGAATTCACCAAGTTAGCAATTCAAGCTGCGGTAACATTCTTTATTTTTAGAGGCACAAAAGTCCCCGTACCCATTTTCAACCTCATCCAGATTGATGAAGTTGTGGTCACAAAAAAGTGCGCTATAGAAAAGAAAAGGTGATAGTCAAATGTGCAAAGTCAGAATTACAAGAATTAGACTTACGAAATTCACTCAAATGCACAATAAAGTCCTCCTTAAAAATCTGTCATGTTTTGCCAGTAATTTAACAATTTTTCCAGGGTTCAACCAGTGATTTTGTTTGTCTGGATTGTTAAAATATATTTAATTTTCGTCACAAATAACAATTCGGTAGATGAAAATGGTCATCGCACAGATATTTCAACAATTTTAGGTAGGTCTCAACATGTCGATGAGCTTGAATTTCAGTCAATTAATGAGGTACCTCTTGGATGCTCCTATTGTTTTTTAAAAGATCGTTAAGATGCCGAACAATTTATATTTGAGAAATGTTGAGTTTCTAGGACAATCTAAGAGTGCTCGTTGATGGATTCGTTTCGATGGCTTCAAGGATTGTTTCAGAATTCACTGTAGAAGGCTTGTCTTTGTTGAACTTTTTCTAAATTTTTTGAAAGTCTATTTTAAAGTTTATAAAATTCCTTATCAAGTGATTCAATAGTTGATTATCAGCCCTAGATTATCTATCAAACATGTACTGAGAATCTTATTATTATTTCGGATCACAAACCGGTATCAGTTGCTTTTCGATGACTCAAATCTGGCATTTATGTTTAACGAAAAATAATTAATATAAACTGATGGAACAGCTTGGAGTTCATCTTTAGTATCTCTGATAATTTCTATTCTTTTTTATAATTTAGAAAAAAAATTCAAACATTTTAAACAAACTTTTGAAGTGAAAAAAAACAATAAATTATCGTTTTAAAACATCGTAATTGAAGAGCTATGTTATCTTTTTTTTCAATAATAAAGTAGTCTATTATATTTTATAACTCATTCTTCTAACTCTCTTTCAAATAACCCCTCGAGAATTTTAAATACTTCCGATATTTATAATAAAACTACGAGAATAGAATTAGACAATACGATACAATGTTCTGACTGAATCGGGTTTCGTATCTTTTCCTAAGCGTTTATCAAATGTTTGGTCAATAGAAGAAATGAAGGAGATAATGTAAAACTTTATATCATATGATTTTTATTTTAAACTTTCTTTAAACCATCAGTTTACTAAAATAATTATAATTACGTTACTTAAATTATAATGAAAATAATATATTATCAAAGGACACATTAATTATTTTTTATTAATTGCTCCGAAAACTCATTCCATAAATACTTTGATCGTACCGCGCAAATTTGTCATTATTTTAGTAATATTTACCACAGTTAATTTTAGATTTTTATACATGTATGGGATAATAATTGTAATCCTTCAATATCAATCATGCCCTTGTATTTTATAATATTATTTGTCATTATCATAATTAATAATAATATAAAATTTATCAGTAGCTAAGAATAACTCCTGCAATTTTTATAACGGATATTAGCCGATCACTGGAGGACTAAATGGCCAACCGAATGAACAACCGAGCATATTATTCATCAACATTCTTGGAACAAACAATAGTATTTTTTAAATTGTCTAAACAAGTATTCTAATTATATTTATTTTAAACTTATATTGTTTCGAGGATTTTGACTTTTCGAAAATAAATTTCTGTTCGAGTTTTAAGATTTTTTTGTTCTGTATATGTATATACTGTGATGGAAATTCGAAATGTTGTAAGTTTGTTGTTTAGATTCGTGACTCTCCTACTCAGATGTGTTTGATATGTTATTGACTGATTGTTTGAATCTGATGAAATTAATTTAATAGGATTAATTTTTAAGTACTAATTAATTAAAGTTTTATAATTATAAATTTTAATAATAATTTTAGTAACGATTTTAACTTATTAAATTTAATATATTTTAAAAATTTAATGTTTATTTTAAAAATTATTTAATGCTTTTTTATCCAATAAAATTTTGAGAAATTAAAAGGTAATATTAAAATTTTGCTATTAATTGATTTTTTTAAGATTTGAATACATAAACAAAAATTATATCAATCAAAGAAAGATGCTTGCTGATATATATTTATTTTTTATATATTTATTTACCTAAATTTTTAGGTAAACAAAAACACCTGAATTAAACATCTTTAAATATCTAAAGTTGACCAATAATAATTAATATTATTTAATGTTATTCTATCAAATTATTGAAATATATGCGGCCTGATAAATGGCAGACACCGATCGATAACTTTGCGCTATGGTCTAGGTCATATTTGTTCACGTTCACATTTCACATATAGATACATAAATATTAAGGCTAACGTTTAATTCTACTTTTAACTTTTTTGAATAAATTTTATTATCGTTTGAACCGAATATTATACATATATAAATATAGAGGACCTTATACTAATACCGATATGTTTGTATTACTAAAAACTATTACTGATATTATTATAGTAGAAAAAGACCCATCATATTATATAACTGAATTTTCGTCTTTGAAAGTTTCTGTTTTAATTTTTAAATAGTAATTATTATAATTTATTGTTTCGAATTCTGTGTTGATTTAATAGTCAGTCTGTTAAATCGGTTCCCAGAACCTTTCGGTAAAGGCGCTGTACAGACAGAATCGTCTCGATGCGGACTATGCAGAGCTATCTCAACTTTACGCGGATTTACTCACTGTTCCTCCAATATTTCACATTTTATCAGCACATATATGATCATAGTAAAATTTGAGCTTGACCGACAAACTGTGAATCAGATGATAACGGAATTTTGCAAATTTACCCTAAATTGATTTTTAGAAATATAAATAATAAATAAGTAAAAGAAATCGTCATTTATCAAATAAATTAGTATTTTATTAGTATTTTCCTAAAACTTTTCACGAAATTTCTTGTAGGAATCATCCAAATCGTCCAAATTATTCGAAATTGGTGTTGACTTAACCATTTAACGACTTTTACGGATTTCAATCTATTTCATCGTCTTCCGAACATCTTTCGGCGAAAGCGCTGCACCAAATAACAAATATAATATATATACATATATATATTCAATGAAAAAAAGTCAAAAAATTTAAAAAGTTATTTTTAGCTTTACTTCTTATTTTATATATTAAAGTTGGAACATTTTAATTCGAGAAAATTTTCCAAATTTACGATTTTCAGAAAATTACGAATAATATGTTTTTAGTAACAAGAAATTTAAATTTATTAAAAAACATAATAAATATAGAAACAGAAATTTAGAACTCTGAAAGGTCGTGTCGTATGCGTCAGAGCTTTTTAATTTGAAGAAGTTCAGAAAAAGGTAAGTAAGTACGTAAGTATGTTCACCAAAGAAATGAGTAATGAAATCATTTAGTATTTTAAAATCTTATCTGGATTCTTTAGATGTTTACTACTAATTCCTTTATTCAGATATTTATATATCTTTATTTCTGAAGAAACTGTGTAACACCAGAAAGACGAGACATCTGGGAATATGTGATATTTTCAGCTGATTAAACTATGGATACAGCTAACTCGCACTAAGGAATTACTACGTCCGAAAACTTTCGTGTTATGGTGAGAGAATTTAAGGTAATAATGAAAAGTTGACAAAAACTATTGAAATATCGGATGAATGGGAGAAAATCAAAATCCTTGTCAAAATCAAAGTGTCTATAAATATATGATCAAGAATAAAAATAAATCGTGTATAATAAATAACTAATAAATGAGATTTCTTTTTCTTTAGAGACACTTACAAATTTTAATGGGTGATAATTGTAATCAAACATCCACGGAACAGATTTCATGTGACTTTCTAAAATCATAGTGGCCGGAGGAAGGGGATGAAATCGCTCTCTTCCATCATCATCTAAACTATCAATTACTTTGACACCAGTTGCTTCCATGCATGCACCTAAATAGTGATTATTAGATTTCAAAATAAATTAAAAATAAATATGACAAATTGTTTTTCGAAACTATAAATTTCAAGAACACTTATACAAACACTTTAAAAAAGACAATTTTTGAAGTTTTAGACAAATTGTATAAAAAAGTTTTGTTGACTAAATCCATAATTCAATTAAATAAAAAATCACTTAAATGAAACTTATCATGAAAAAATTATGAAGAAAAAATAAATAAAGTCTTCAAGTAGGTAACAATTCTCTTTCTATTGGTTTTACTAAGTCGATAATTTACAACAATAAATTGTATTTAGTAAACCATATGGTCAAACAAAAGACAACATTTTATAACGAATTTTTATATGTTAATCACTTTAGTATCATCATAGATTAAATACTTTTTGAATAATTAATTTAAATAGAAATAGCAAAGTTTACTTCTTATCAGAACATCATCAGCTGGATCGTCCATTGAAAAACTCAAAAACAATAAAGACTTAATTGACTAAAAATGCTAATATTTTACTTTTTTTTAAATGTACCAAAATATTCAAAAAAATTACAATCTTATATTAATTTTAAAAATCAAAATTTTTCTTTTAAAAATACTTTTACATTAAAAATTTTATAAAATACCAAAAATATAATTCTGTTAAATTATTGAGACTTATTTAACAAAATTATCATAATGTAAAATAAATTAATATACGCCACGCGATTTTAGACGATTTTACCCTTTCCTCCCCCTCGTCACAAAAAGTCAAACCCTCTTCAAATATGATGTCACAAAGCTCAGAACCTCTCTTAAAAAATTTTGTTAAAAATAAAATATGCTTAAAATCACTTATATTAAAATTCTCTTCTATGGCAAAATTACATGAAATTGAGAAGGGTCAAACTCAGTAAAATGGAGAATACAATACACATTGTTTATTCCATAGAATGAAAAGTTTTGGTAGACTCTCCATAACTAGCATGTTTCCTAACAATTAATTCACAAAAGTTATGCTTCACCATTCTCCCATGGTGAAGCAAAATGCACTTTCATGGAATAAATACGGAGAACACGAATCTCTTCATCCTCTGATTATTATATTTTTTTTTATTTTCTAAAATATTAAGTGTTATTATTGTTAAGTGCGACATATAATATATGGTTTTTCGATCTTTAATAAAAGTCTTGAAACAATTTCAACAAGGCAGAAATGCTACAGAAGCATGCAGAAATTTATTGAAGTATTTGGAGAAGGTATAGTGTCTGATAGGACATGCATAACATGGTTTGACAAATTTGAATCAGGTGATTTCGACCTTTCTGATAAGCCACATTTTGTGCGACTATCTTTGATCGATGACGATGTTGTTAAGACCATGTTAGAGCAAGATCCTTTTCTGACAACATCGGAGATCGCAGAAAGACTTAATTCAGCTTAACAAACCATTTCACACCATATTCGGAAGATAGGATTGGTGTGGAAATATTCAAGATTGGTATCACATAAATTAAGTGCGAAGAATTTGGAAGATCGAGTCTTCATATGTACACCTCTGCTTGCTCGGAACAAAATTGAGCCCTTCTTGAACCGGATGATAACTTAAGATGAAAAGTGGGTTACATACAAAAATATCGTAAGAAAAAGGGCATATTGTGAACCCGGCAAACCTAGCCCTTCCATACCTAAACCAAATTTGACTTTGAATAAGATAATTTTGTGTATATTGTGGGACATTCAAGGACCAATACATTATGAGCTTTTAAAACCGAACGAAAAGCTCAATTCGGAGAGGTATTGTCAGCAACTCGATAATTTAAAGAGCGGCACTGTTCAATAGGATGAACATCATATTGCATCATGATAACGCCAAGCCACATACAGCTTTGAGGACTCGTCGAAAAATTACAGAACTAGGCTGAGAAATTCTGTCGCATCCACCGTATTCCCCGAACTTAGTACCCTCCGACTATCATTTGTTTTTTTCCTTACAAAATTTTTTGAATGGCAAAAAATTCAAAAATGAGGCAGATGTAAAACAAGCACTGGCTCAATTTTTTGCATCAAAGATCAAATATTTTACGAAAATGTTATAAAAAAATTTCCCTCACACTGGCAAGAAGTCATTAATCATGATGGCTGTTATCTTCTTTCGGAACGTCCGAATACTCCATAATAAAAAATAAAGATCTTTTTCGTAAAAATTTATTTCAATCAACAATTTTCACTCTTTTTGAATTTTCACCAAACTCTGAATAT
>MQRK01145868.1:0-10916 GCA_001938485.1 Girardia tigrina | reverse complement strand
CATTCAAATATTCCTCATAGATATCAAACAAGGTTTTTGAATTATTATTATTATTATTTGAATTATTTAGAAATTCAGCAAGTTTAAACAACTCGAATTTTTAAAAGTAATTCATTTTTTATTAATAATCTTATTTGGTTGAGGAATAATTCGTGAGCGTTTTTCAAGTTAAAAAAATATATTCATAAATGAAACGCTTTTTCAAAATATTTTGTGTCATTTGGTAGATAATATTTTTCTCTAATAGATAGTGTGTTTGATTTTCATATTTCTTTAATTTTTGCTTTCATTTTCAGCTCATTAAATGGAATGTCAAGGGACAAAATCGAGCATTTTCGACACCATCTGCTTTTCGCATTTAATCGAAGTAGGTGTTAACGCCGCCGAAGCTGCTCATGAGATCTGTTCTGTGTATGGCAATGGAGCAATACCTGAAAGTACCTCCCTCCATTGGTTTTCGCGCTTTAAAAATGGGAATTTTGATCTGAAGGACGGGCTACACACTGGTCGACCAACTGTGTTTGATGAAGAGCGATTGAATCAGTTTCTTCACAAAAATCCACGTCAAACGACTAGAAAATTAGCGGAGCAGATGGATTGTGATCAAAAAAACTGTGGTGAACCACCTTCATTCAATGGGCAAGGTTCAGAAACTCGGCGCTTGGGTGCCACACTGTTTAAGCGAAAAGAATAGAAATCAGCGCATCACAATTGCCACCAGTTTGCTTGCTCGACATCGCTAAACACATGGTCACAAGGACCGCTTTCTTTACCGCATCGTCACTGGCGATGAAAAATGGTGCCTGTACATCAATATGAAGCAGCGCAAAGAATGGCTCAGCCCCGACAAAAAAGCGACTCCTCGAGCAAAACAAAACCTCCATCCCTTCCCAGTCCAACCATACACATAACATAGTCTTTTGAGGATTGCATGAATGCTGTAAGATGTACTTTTTCAGGTGCCGAAATTAAAGGATGTTATTTTCATTTGTGCCAAACCATTAGAATGAAATTTTGTGCAGTCTGTCTAAAATCGGAATTCTAATCAAACATTGACACAAGATTAAAGTTAAAAGCATTGATTACATTGTCGTTTGTGACATTAGAAGACGTGCAAGATAATTTTAATATCCTTGCAAGCACTGTTCCAGAGGACGACATAGTGACCTATTTTTTTACATACATACAAAGTGCCCCCGGAAGAAGTCCTCAATTCTATATTACAACATGGAATCACTACGATGCACCTATTGATCAATATCCAAGGACAACTAATAGTTGCGAATGGTTTTAAATTGCCCTTAACTCTATATTTCATTCCAATCATCCGAGTTTGTGGATTGAGAAGAGATTTAGCGTACCATAAGCTAACATTAGTATATCCACAAGCTAACCAATTGGAACCAACTAAAATTAAATACACAAAACTCTATGCGATTATAGCCAGTTCAGTGGAAAAATATCATGAAACACAGAACAAATTATCTTATCTAACGACAATAGCTAATCGACAGTAGTTTATATTTCTGTTCATCAATTATTTCTGTCGGTTCTGAATAAATTTTAGACTTTATGAAATATTACTTATTTGTGGTGGCATTTGTTTTTTTTATATTAAATTATTATTATAAAAATTTTCCATGTACATTTTTTTCTGGTCACGGAAACATCCAACACCGAGTCAATACGACGATGACACGAATTAGTAACTGTTACAAATAATTAAAGAAATTTATAACCCAAATTTTTCGTCATTTAATTTTCTTTATTATCATTTCTTTTATTTCGTTTTACTTATTTTAATTTATATTGTATTCATTCCATCTTTTAATTTGAAATTTTTTCAATAGAAAATAAAAATTCTTTTTCATAATCGAACTCTGTTTGAATCGAAACAGGAGAACATTATAAAAGATGAGACCTTTATAAATTATGATATATTTTATATAACGAATAATAAATCTTTTGAATTTTTACTTTGCAACAAAAGACTTACCTAAATTTATTAGAATTGTTAAACTGATACATAGTAGTAAACTTGTCGAATAATAGGGAATCAAAGTACCTAAATTATTATTATTATTAATATTACTTCTAGTAAAAATTATTGTAATTTCAAAATAATGCCTGCTTAAAACGAATTAATAATTATAAAATAATGTATAATTTATAGAGTAAAGTATTTCACACAAAATAAAAATATAATATACTAAAATATGTCTAAATTAATGTAAAAACAAAATATTATATATACAAATATTGGTATAAAATTATTTATATTTATATGTAAGTGTAAGTAAAAATTATCTCATTAAATGTCACATATTTATTAACTTTAAATTAATTACATTAAACTACGTGAAATGAAATTCACTAGTAAATCAAATTACTTAAGATCAAGAAGGTTTACAATTAAGAACACCAATATGACTTTTATTATTTTTATTATTACAAGTTTGATTTTCCTCAAGACAATCTTTGTCAAAACTTTCGTACGATTACATCAGTCTAATTAATTAATGACTTTAATCCTATCATCTGAGCGAATGGAGAATTATATTACTTGTTAAAATATTTATTCAAAATTTTATTGGTTAAAAATTAAAACGATTATTAAATATTTTAAAAATATTAATTCAATTAACTTATTTAAAATTTTACAATTATTTTAAATTAGAAATAAATTCAAACATTAGATATTTTCAGAAAATAAGAACTAAAATACTAATCATTCATCTGGGTAGGAGAGACACAATTCTGAATCAACATACAATATTCAAACACAAAACATCAAACATTCAAAATATATAATAGTATGAAAAATTGTTTTGTTTGATATTATGAAAATAAATCTCAAAGGAAATTTTAATTAGGGTGTTTTTTTGTTATAATATTGAGGGTTTTTTAGTTTGGAGGTATAGGACTGCTATTTCAGTTTGTTAAGAATTTGGTTGATTCTTCTGTATGTTAAATCAAACAATATCCCTTGATTAAAATACGTAAGGCGTTCAATAAGTACCAGGCCTGACAAAGAAAACGAATTCCAAATAGGGCAATTTATATCACACAACGAGCTCAACGAATGTATGTATCATTTTGCAACTTAATGTTCACTTCGCTCTACGTGAACAACAAATAATCAAATCAGAAAAAGCTGCGAAGTTATTCTCCACCGCAACCTTCAAATCATCTTTGAGTCCAAACTGGATGCCTATGAAATTCTAGTCTTGAGTATCTGAAGAAGTAAAAAATCGCTCGGCGGCGGATGATCCACAAGCACTAGTCCAGCACGTTCAATTGTGGCCCTAGAAATGTCAGCTGTGTGTACTGACACATTTTCTTGGAGAAACTACAATTGCGTGTTCTTCTGCTTCCGTCTATTCTTTCTGGTGGTTGCAACGAGATGGCTGTAATTGGCAGCCTTGATGGTGATGCCTTTATCCGAGAAATCCATGAAAATAACACTTTTATGATCCAAGAAAATGGAAAGCGTCATCACTCGTCCATGACTTTTCCTGTTCACATCTTCAAAGATGGATTCTCTCCAGGCAGTTTTCACTCTTACGCTTTGATTTCAGCAAATATATACTGATTATTGGTGTTTCAGTCTCATTAATTAAATTGATTGGAAAAGCCTCATCATGCTGGCCTCAGGTTCATTTTTTTCTGATTGCACTCCAAGCGGTTTCGCATCATTTCACCAGTCAAAAAGCGGAGTCTGAATCTGGAGCAAAGTTTTCTGATACCCATGGATTTCAAATTGGCGTGAGCTGTATCAATACTGATATTGAGCTTCGTTGACACCATTTTCATGGTAATTTGACGCTCTTCTTGGACCATGCTCTCCGAATTTTCATCAAGTGGGTCAAAAATGTCTTGTGGCAGATCTGATTTTTCTTGATCAAAAACTGTGGTGGGACCAATTTCAAACTCTATGACCCCATATTTAACAGTTGTTAAAGATGTGGAGTCATGGAGTAGTTGACTATAAAAGATAGTAGATTTAACTGCATGTCTTCTTCGGTAACACAAAGAACTTGGTAACGCTGCAATATTCGACGTCTGAAATCATCGCACTGGTGAAAATTCAAAATGTTGCAATACAATTTTAATGCGTTTCATAGAATCAAACAATTACTGAAATTAAAACTTGTATTAATTTATTTAATCCCCCAAAAAAATTAAAATTTGCTATTACATTTTTATACTTTAGGTATGGTACTGATTGTACGCACCACGCATATTAGTGATATTTATTCTAAACAATTTATTCTTTAAGAAAATATTAATGTCACCTCTACAAAAACGATTTAATATTCTGAGTGATCGTTTTATATTTCGAAATAAAATGTATTTGCACTTCGAGTGGAAATATAATACTTGTTGTCTAAACATGACTCCGTCTTTTTTTAACATTTCTCATTAACATTTTTCATTCATAATAAATTTGTTTTATTAGTTTTTAGTATTGTTTTTTATGTCTTTAAAAATGATTTCAACATTTAAAAAATGTGAATTATGTAAGAAGCACAAACATCATAGAAAACACAAGAAAACTAGATGATGTCGATTTGTTTGCATACATTCCAGATACAGTAGAAATTGACTGCTGCAATAAATGCCACCAAACGTGTTTCTCATCGTCTACAAGAAGTTGGAAGGATTCAGAAACAAGGAAACTAAGTCTCACAAATTTTCAGAAAAACAAATGGAAAGTGAAAAGCGATTTGTAAATTGTTGTTTCAAAGACAAAACAAAATATTTTTTCATCGAATTTTCGTTTGAGATGTATAATCGATTGACTACGAAAATCGAAAACGCAAACCAAATGAGGCCGGTCAATCAACACTGAAACAAAATATTCATGATTCCAAGGCTTTTCCGTATCTGGTGAAATAAATAGGATTTTATAAATGATTAGCTGCTGGACCATCTGAAACTATCGCTGGTAGCTGCTTTCGATTGTCATTAGTTCTTTTAAAAGGAGCTCTAAATTAGGAAAGACAGAATGGTTGAAAAATTACTTTGGACGCTTGAAGTTGGAAATTTTTCATCATCCGGTGTTACATCTCATTATCTATAATTTCGTATAAGAGAAGTTTAGTTATCATGAGGACATTCAAAAAAGGATTTATAAGTAGATTTCTACGAATGAAACAAATTTCTTCCTTCGCAAAATTCATTTGTTGTGAGAAAGATAATGGAACATTAAGGAATTTAATAATTTATTTTTTGAACGAATTTCTCTTTCATTTGATTAATAAGATATTTCACCTTATTTACTCAAACGGATGACGTCATTTTTCTTCACCCAATAATTTTTGTAAAATGGCTGTCCTGTAATATGTATAAAATTGAGTCTTGTGAACGCAAGTTTAATATTTTGAAAATATAATTTGATTAAAGCTTCTATTATATAATTATTGAACATGTTTCAATGTGACATACATCATCTTCAGTAATATTTGAAAATTTAATATTTCAATTGTTTATAAATATGATTTAAATAATATGATTTTAAAAAGTTATATATAAGGCCTTTTATCATAATCTCTCTATATTTTTCTTAACAAAAGGCCTTGTTAACAGAGTTTGAAATTTTTCGTCCAAATTGTAAATTGTAAATCAGGGTTTAAATATTCTTAGAGGGCGCTTGAAGGACAATTTTTATACAAACAAGCAAATAAAACGCAACATTAGAAATTGAAGATAACGACGAAAAAACCCGATATCAACCCCTCATGGTAGAATATGAAGTTTGATGAATTGTAATGGAATTAATGTTGAAATGTTATGGGATTCCGGTGCGTCAATCACAGTTATGAGCGAAGATAACTGGCATCGGATAGGAAGTTCAGAAATTAAACTTTCAGGTGTTTTTTTCTACAAGTCCTGAAATTTGTTTAAGTAAAATATATGTTGAAATTTTGGGGGACGGTATTAAGGGGAAAAATAGTGATTGTGCGAAAAATATCCCCTGGATTTATTGGAGGAATCTATATGATGAGAATGTGTGGCATACACTTAACGGAAGTGAATACTATAGATACTTTGGACATGGAGTTGAAATTTAATAATCATGATCGTATTACTGCCTCGTTAGGTAGTTTAATTGACAAGTCAAACTTGCCATTAACTTTACTTGTTAAAGAGTATGGATCAATTTTTATGGCTTCAAAATTTGATTTAGGTCACACCACGGTAATCAAACAGAGAAATCCGGACTACCTGTCCACCAATTTCTGCAAATCCTAGACGCCAGCCCTTGCCTCTTGAAGACAAGATTGATAAATTAGTTGTTGATTTATTAAAAGCTAATAATATTAAGTCATGTAAGAGTCCTTGGAATTCTCCTCTGGTTATTGTACCGAAAAAAGATAAATCCATCAGAATGTAATTAGATTTTAGACAACTGAATAATGGTGTTACGGAGAAATTTACATTTCCTGTGCCGGATATTTACACATTGTTAGATACTTAAAGGGGTCAGTAATTTTTTTCGTCCATTGATTTAGGCTAAGCGTATTATCAGGTGGAACTGGATGAAGCATCAAAATTAAAAACAGCTTTTAGTACCAAAATCAGTCAATTTTGTTTCAATCGCTTACAGTTTGGATTATGCACAGCTCCAGCAACTTTATATATTTAATGTATATTTAGACGATATATTAATTTATGCTAAGAATGAGGAAGACCATTTAAGTATATTAAAACAAGTTTTTACAATAATTAAGCAATCTAGTTTGATGGCAAACCCAGATAAATGTGTTTTTGGAACCAGAAGACTTAGGTTTTTGGGACACACAATCAGCAACAAGGGCATTGAAACGAACGATGATAAAATCAAAAAGATTATGCAAGCTCCAAGCCCAGGATGTATTACACAGCTGAGGTCATTTTTAGGATTATTAAACTATTATCAGTGGATCATTAAAGATTACGCATTAATTATCGCACCATTGCATGCTATGCTGAGTGAAAAAGAGAAAACAAATCACTGGACGGAAGATTGCAAGTCAAGTTTTAATAAGTTGAAGAGTGAATTGGCAACAGCCCCAATATTAGCATATCCGAATATGAAGAAAACAATGATTTTAGACACGGATGCAAGTTTTGGAGCTATTGGAGCAGTTTTGAGTCAAAATGATAATATTGGGAATGAGAAAGTCATTGATATTGCATTTATAACTCTAAACGACCACGAAAAAGTTTATTGTGTAACTGGGAAAGAATTGCTGGAGATTCATGAGTTTATAATGTATTTCAGACATTATCTTTATGGGAAGAAATTTTTAGTCCGCATTGATCATAAGACTAACTTACATGACAAAAGCAACAAACCTTTTTGTCCACAATTCCAGACATGGATTGCTAATTTGTCTAGTTTTAATTTTATTTTGGAATATCGGAAAGGAAAAGAGCATACTAATGCTGATGAACTTTCAAGAATTGATGAAAAGCTATATACTCAATGTTTGACACGTCATTACGGAGCAAAGTTAAATAAATCAAAAGTAAAGTTCATAAACACCATAGAAACAGGAGATCTGAGCAATGAAGACATCAGAGTGATAAAACTGTCAGACTCAATACTGAAATCAATACATCAATGGCTTGAAGGTTTCTCTCAGAATATAAATGTTGAAGTGAAGAAAAGAATTTAGATAAATATCAATATATTTAAATCAATATATTTTGATAGATTGAATTGTTCTGAAGAAGAATGAAAATGCACTACAGATATTAGTTCCAGAAAATTATGCAGAGAAGTTAACCCAATATATTCACGAGGAATTGTGTCCTCAGGGAAGTAAAAAGTTGGTTGAATATATTCTGGAAAGCTATTATTGACCAAACATGAGTAAAACTATTGAACTCATGGTACAGAGATGTGAAATCTGTGCAAAAAGAAAAACATATTCGGGGCGTACAAAAGAGTTAATGATACCACGAGAAGATTTTTGACTGCTGGAACAAATGATAATTGATGTATCAGAATTCAAATTAAGGTACAAATATTTACTTGTGATGATATACCGTTTCATCAAACTAGTGAGTCTTGTACCTTTGACTAAACAAGATGAATTGAGTATTGCAGAAACTATAAAAGATCAATGGCTTTACAAGTTTTGAAAGCCTAAATCTATATTGTCAGACCAAGGCCGAGTATTTGAATGAGCTATTTTAAGGAAACTAACAGAAAAATTACGAATTAAACAAGAATTTACTTTTCCGTATCAAGCAAATGGATTAGCAGAGCAAACCATTCGGACAGTACGAGATATGTTAGTTACATCTTTGAAGAGTAAGAAAGAAAAAATAGCGTTAGAGAAGATGATTCCAAAAATAGAGTTTTCAATAAAGACAACATATCAGTGATCAACTAAACGTTCACCGTTTGAAATTGTGTTTGGGAGGAAAGTTATTTTACAGGGGTTACCACCATCAAGCAGTACTGATCATAAGAGAATAATTTTGGAAACGAAATTTGAATCAGGAAAGGCGGCAGACAAACTTAAAAACTTAGAAGCAAGCAGAAGAGGTCAATGAGATTTTCAGATCGGTAAAAAAAGTTTTGTAAAGAAAGAACCTCACAACATGAAGAAAATGGGAACAGATATGATGGTTCTTTTCAAATTCTTAAATTTTTAAGTCCACATCAAGTGTTGATTGATTTTCCAGGAAAACCAAATCCAAGAAGAATTGAATGGTTGAAGTGCATCCTAAATTCTAATGGAGAGGGAAGTAAGATAAAACGCAGTTTTAATAATTATTTAATTATGTAATTACCATGAGGTAAATTTTAATAATACATAAAGGCACAAAATTGGCCACAAAAAGAAAACACAAAAATGACATTCAGTCAAAATAAAAATATGAATAAAGAACGTCTTGCACATATAACCACACGATAGTTAATATACATATAGAATGTTAGTATAAATAACCGATATCTATATTATTAATCCTAGAACCCTTCCAGGGTGTACCACAACCCCACATCAAATTGAATTTTTGTGTTGAAATTTGTGTTGAATGTAATAGAGTATATAAATTTGATATTTCAGGTATTTTTGTTTATTATCACCATATATGATTATTTAAATATTAAATATATATTGGGGTATTAGTGCACCCCGGGTAAGTGTTAAAGATTGTTCAATATGCCTAAGGGTTCTAGGGTTAAAAATACTAACAAACCATAACAACAATAAATAGCGGCTAAAATTACAGTAAAAATTCCAAGAGAAGAAAATTAAAAAATGCGCGTTTATCTACTCGATTCTACAGTATTTATTTTGGGTAAAAAGATGAACAAGAGGCGAAGAGCGCGTGAAAGGTTAACCGAAAGTTTAAATCATATTAAGATCGAGAGTGAAAACCAGAAAATCCAGTTGAAAAAAAAGGAATAATAAGTAAATTGAACGTATTCAAAACTTGAAAATATAAAATATTTTAATAGTTCCTTTTCTTTTCCTTTTTTTATAAATATTTCTTATTTGATTTACCTTTTTTAATAATATTTGAAAATTTGGAAACAAAGTATCCAAAACTGAAATAATATTAGAGAAAATCGTTACATTTATTATTTTAATTAAAATATCTTTTTTTAAATATTTGTTGAGTTAAATTAATAATATAATAGAATCGTTTTCTTTTAATTGAAAAGTAATAAAGTATTAAAATTTTTTGCCTTTTCATAATTATCCATTACAAATAAGTAAGAATTAAGATCTTCAAATTTATAATAATAATTATCATTATTATTATTATTATTATTATTATTAATATTATTATTATTTTTGCAAAAAACATTATCGATAATTAGATTAAAAAATAAAATAATTTAAATAATATAAAAATAACTTACCCATTGAAGTAAACTTTAATATTCCAAATTAAAAAATACGAAAAAATAAAAAAATATTGAATAGAAGAAAATGATTTTAGTGTGTTGATCTAATAGTAATTATAAGATCAGAAGTATCTGCTACCTGATCTCAATGTCGGCATCATTGCATGGTGACGTAACGAATGAGTGCAACAATGTGCTTTTGTTCGAGAGCATTATTGAGTCATACAAGCATCGTAGAATAAAAGAAATTATTAAATTATTATTTAAAAATAATATTAAACTATATTTGAATAATATTTGGAATATCTTTGGGACTTGTGGATCAATTTATCATTAAATGTATAAATAAAACGGTCTATAAAAATATGAAATAATTCATGTCTTTGAATTATTTAGGACATTTTAAGTTTTTTTACATGGCAAGTAAAATATTTGAATGTTAAAAGATGCCGTATAAATTATCATTCTTTCTTGTTTGTTAGAATATCAATAAATATCACAAAATAACTAAACGTTACTCGGTTGAACTAAAAAACATGGAATATTTAATATAAGACATTTTTTCAAGTGGAAAGTTTCTTACATAAAAATTTTAATTCAAGCATTGTCACTTTTTCCTTTAAGAGATGTTTCATCACCAAACAACAAGGAGTAACGAGGGTGCCGATCCTTAGTTCATGGAATGTTTTATAGGCTTTTTCGAACTTCAGAAAGCTTTGATCGTCCTTCTACACCTTGACGATGTAACAATCATTGTGCCGATTTTAAGAAGACTAAACTTTTTATTCTTCCAAAAGGAAAAGACTCGTTACGGATAGACAGAACGTAATATAAATGTGTAAAAACGTTATATATTTTATTCTTTTGAAAAAAAATTAATTTACTGATATTTTTAATTGCTTTTTAAATTCTGATCAAGTCAGAGGTATTTGAAATTATGTATTATATAATAGAATAAAAAATTGTTTGTACGTCACGCTCAAAGATCTTGCTATTGTAAGTAGACTGTGATATATATATATATATATATATATATATATATATATATATATATATATAT
>MQRK01145862.1:0-17613 GCA_001938485.1 Girardia tigrina | reverse complement strand
TCTGAATAGCTCAAAGGGCCTTTCATATGACATCAAATGTCGATTGCTCACAAATCCATACCAGCCTCCAGACAAGTATGCTTTCACCAAAGATTCTCTTGATCAAGATCGGCATTTTTGTCCTATATGGCTAGTCAATTATGCACTATGGGTGGCTTACTCTTGCGTGGAAAAAGGAACCTTGTGTGTATACTGCATTGTATTCCGGCAGTCAGTTCAAAGTGGTTTCCAAGGAGCTCTGATCTCATCAACATTAAGGAAGTATAAGTACTTCAATGAATGTGCTACAGCTCATATGAGAAGCTCTGGTAATAAAAATGCAAAAATATTGGGTTGGCCTAAAAGTCATTGCGTTTTTGAGTACGTTCTAATAAAAAGCTTGAAAATATAAAACGATGTGATAAAATTTAAATTCAATTATATATTCTGAAACATTAATTATCAGACTATTTTTATACAAAATATTAATTGATTTTGTTTTAATTTATTACTTTACCGTCCCTGATTACGTCCCTAGAATCCCGATTCTCTGTCTCTCGCACTTCACAGTTCAATCTATTCATGTTATACCCTCTCCAATTATTGAGACTGGACTGGGTTGAATATAAAGAAAATGTGAGCTGAATTTAAGAAACCTAAAACATTGAAAACTTAAAATGTGAATCTGTAGCTTGGTATGACTTGCGAAATGACAGCCAGCCCTCACACTCCTAATTGACAACCCTGCAGCTTGAGGACTTACTGCTAAGTACTCAATTCTTTCCTGCCATACGGCAGGCCATTCTCATTGCACTGACTCTCCCAGCATCCAGTTGCACTGTTGAACGTTCCTTCAGCACCTTGAGAAGGGTAAAAACATGGCTGTATTCTACAATATCTAATGACCGCCTTTCTGGTAAGACAATCATTAATAATATTTTAAATTACTCTGTTCTTATTTGGAAACATATTAGGTATAACATTTCTAATGTATTTATGCAGGATTGTGCATGCTGAGTGTCCACCGAGAACGGGCAAAGAAGGCTCCGTTTATTCAGGATATCATGCAAGAGTTTGGAAGAGATACCCGCCGGCTGCAATTTCTGTTCAAGGAATGAAATATATTACATGAATCCATGTTGCAGAAAGCCGACATCTAGAAAACTACTTCTTTTTAGTTTTTATAAATCATGCATTAATGCACAGGTCTTTAAGTTTGTATATCACAAATGCATTTGTACTTTCTAGTTAATAAATAGAATTTTTATATTTTTGAAATTCAATATGCGTTACAGTCTTACAGTACAAAAATTGAAAGGTTCTTAGATGATTTTCAGTTACGCCACTGGTCCCTAAGCAGGCGGAGTGTATCTGAATTTTCTGTTCGACATTTCAAAATTTCCTACGGACCTTAACCGAAAGATATTTTCATAAATGTTGTAGGTTTATATCCAAATACATATTTTATTAAAAATTATCATCAATTTTAGAATCTGCACATAATCTAGGAATATAATAATAACTACCAACTTGATTTTCAATAAAGATTATAAATCTGTAATTAATAATAAAAGCTTGGAAGAGTCTATTTAATTTTTTTTGTTTTTACTAAAGATAACATAGGTAACATAAATTTGTATATGTAACAATGTATACCCCTCATTTAATTCATCAGGAAACTGAATGATACAATAATGAATACTTTAGTAAATATTATTTAACAAAAAGAATGAAAATAATTAAACAATATGTACTTAGCAAGATATGTTAATTTTAATTTTTTTTATTATATTAATTGAATTTTATACTGTAAATTGTTAATATGAAAACTTTTCCTTTCTGTTCAATAACCATCTGTTGGTTCTTCCTTCAATAGATTTGTATTTTTGAATTATTTGTAATAAATATTATTACATAATTTAGACTATAATATAAATATAATAAATAATAATTAGTTAAAATAAGTTTTATTTGATAAACAGTAAAGAATTTTGTCGACATACATATGGGTAGATGTAACTAATTTTTATTTTCTTTCAATTCAAATACGGACAGAACTTTTCGGTAGACATATTATACTTTAACGCAAATGTTTACTTGAATTTAAAAGAAAATATAATCTTTGTCTATACATATTAGGTCTACCGGAAGGTTTTGTCCGATAGTGTCACTTCAAGTTTCAAACCATACTTAAATCTTTCTTAATCATTGCGTTTACACGTATTAACTGAAAAAAAGATGCCTCATGAAATTATTAAATAAAAATTGATCGTGAAAATATAAAAGTTCATTTATGCCACTGTATTTTTTATGAATTTAAACTAGTAGGAAATGCTACAGAAGCGTGTCAAAATATAGTGAAAGTTTTTGGTGCCGATACAGTATATGATAGAACCTGAAGGATATGGTTTTTATCTGAATTTTTTTTATCTGAAACTAAGCCAGAATTTAACATTCAGTCATATGTGATATCAGCTGAATATTGGTCTAAAATGACTGAAAAAGAATTTCAACTACCAGATAAATTAAAATTTTGCTTCGATGAATATTCAAAGCATTGCAGTGACTATAAACGCAATCGAGAACTGAAATGATATCAGTTGTTAGGTTCAGTGGATTTGGAAGTTGAATTAAATAACAAAATTTTAAAAATGGAAGTATCTCAGTTAAAAGCTTTAATTATTTATTGCTTTTCAAAAATCGCGTTGTAAGACGAGCCATTAATTTTGGGTAAAGAAGGCATTTTTGAAGCCTGTTAAAGAACCTTGTATCAGTGAAACATATGAGATTTTGGACAATTGTGAAACTGAAATGATTGATGATAAGAAAGAAATGATACATATTGATAAATGGAGATTCTAATGACGAGTAAGAAGAAATGAACTCTAAGAATGAGACTTATCAAAATTTATGAATGATAATGAAATTCATTCTCACTCATGCATCAACTCAAAAACAATCCATGAATATCGACAAAATATTCGCCATGTTACCGACTTACACCACTGGAGATCCAATTAAGATTACAAAAGAACAGTTGGAGATTTTTATGGACAATAAGGTTACGCAAAAACTTATCATCAGGGACACGACATTTCCGCAGTAAATTTCATTGGAATCCGCGGTAAATTTATACGGTTTTCCGCGGTTACACTTTATATGGTCCGTTTATTTCATTTGGTACATAAACACACACTGTCAATTGAATTATTTTATCTATATGGTTATTTTCATCCATATTGTTAAGTATCTTAAATAATTTTTTATCTATGACTATAAACATTCACAGGTATTACAATAAAAAAAAATCTCATAAGAATAATATAGTTATATATGTTTTCCATAAGAAGGGATAATTTACTACTTCATACTTTATTTAAATATAGTCGCAAAAGACCTGCGGTGTTTTCCGGAGTCAATCGCTGTCTGAGAGAGGTAAACACTTAGTTGAAAGAACTGAATTACCGTTCCACATCACCGCGTTGGACATTGAACTGTAGAAGTAAAACAGCACGCGCAGCAAGATTGGGAACACGATTTTGAACAGCTTTTCAAAACTGTAAGGGGTTGGTAAAACTTATGCTGATATCTCCAACTAATCGAAGGAAAACTAACCACTCTTCATCGCAAGTGTCAGCAAGTCTCAAATCTGCCTTCAATAATGTGTAGCAGGAAACTTCGACCGCTGGTAACTGAGATGGATCAAGAATGCGTACAGCCTTTAAGAAACGAATGCATGTCTGCTTTTTTTTCCTGCATATACTCTTTCAATTTCAGTGCTGCCACATTAGTGGCAGAAGCGCAATTTTCGTCAATGACTGAAGAAGAAAGGTGGATAAGCCAAGAAGTCAAGTCTTGCATTATGTTATAAACCTCGTGAACGTTCAGTGCAGCGATCAAGTGGGGATAGTTGGAAGCGAGGAAAGTGAAATAATTACTGAGACTTCTTGATGAAAGAAGAGACGATAGCTCCAACAAAGTTGCGCTGTCTCCTTCCTCCTTACGCTCCTTGCTAATGAAGGCAGAATAAGGCGGAATAAAGGATGTGTGGTAAAGGACTGCTTCAAACCACGTGTTCCATCGCGTTAAAACAGGTTCTGGAGGAAGAAAATTTAATTCAACTGCACATGATTGTAGATGCCGAAGAAAGCGATTCGACGAACCGGTGATTTAACGAGGCAGTACTTTAATTGTGCGACACAACGATCGACGTCAGACATTCTCAGTCGCATAACATTACCAGTAAGAGATATAATGTGTGCATGGCAGTGCATGTGTTGACAGTTAATCCACAGAAAAGAGAGAATGTCCTTCCACGCTTTGGCAAAGTACGAGACACTGTCAGTTAAGAATAACAGAACATTCTGAAAATTAATTTGAAAATCACTGCAGCACTGAATTAGAGCATGTTATACACTTGCATGGAACACTTGGTCAATGTAAACCGTTTTAACAAGCAGTGGCGTGGACAGCTAATCTAAACCGTCTGTAAGTTGGTCTGCAGGGTACAGTATCTGCAATAGAATGTTAAAAACGGGGCGATTTTGGAGATCCATCGTTTTATCGACGATATTACCCAGGAATGTGTTACGATCCACCAGTATACGGAGCTTTGCATCATGCTCCTCAATCAATGCAGGTAGATGGTGAAGGCGTAGAGAATCCGATGGTTTCGCGTCACACATGATCAACAGCCTTCTTGCAAAATGAGCAGAAGAGAATTAGCCCATCGCTGTGAAATTTATCTTTTCCAAACTCTGCTACTCGGTCTTTTGCGGATATCGTAGTCGACGTCTTAGACATATTAGGTTTAATACACCTGCTTACAAATTAAAAGGGCATTATTAAATTGATCAAGTTAATATATATTAACAATTTAAAAAACACACATCATACATACATTTTTTACATTGATTAATAAATTGATTTAAATATATTGAATTAAATAAATTTATAAAAAAAATCTTACTTCTTAATTTTTTTATTTGAAAATTCAATATTTGTGAACCAATATTAAAACAAATTTGTTAATATTGATTTTAAATTATTATCGCAATTTAAATTAAAAGAGTTTGTTATTTTTTATTTTTAATTGTTATTTTTTCTTTTAAAATTTTTAATTTTAATAAATTATCATGCAATTTTATTTCCGTGGGATTCCGCGGACCACGAAATCGTCGTGTCCCTGCTTATCATTGTTAACCAGAAAAAATATTTTCTCAATAAAAGTCCACCATAAATATTGTTTGAATCATAGTTTTCTCCTAGTGTAAATTATTATGGAATACAAGTTATTATTCTTTAAAATAAAAAAAGGTGATTGAAAAAAATAATGATTAAAAAAACAGTCAAAGAAAAAAATGTTACAAATTATGTTCCCAAAATGGCATTTTAAAATGTAATAATGAAAATAAAAGACCACGATGTACACATGGTTTATAAATGATATTTTTTCTGATTTGTGTACGTTATTAAAACATTCAAAATTGTTTTAATCGATTAATTATTTTCAATAAAATTTGGCGCGGAGATTTGTTTTATTTGATTTGATGTTTTATAATGCGAATTTCACGGATAAGGTATCGTTGGTCGAACAGTCGAAGAGTTTTTCAATCGCTCTTGATCATTGTAATAAAATTATCGAACTTGATCCAAAGAATTGCACGTGTTGTGCTGGCGTTTCGAAAGAAGAGAATATGCATGACGTATTATGGTGTGTAATAAAACCGTTGAAGTTGGACGTGAAAATCGGGCTGATTATAAATTAATCGCCAAAGCCTGTTCAAGAGCAAGAATGCTCATTTAAAATTAGATGATCTAATCAGTGCGAAGAAACATTTTGAAAAATCTTTATCGGAACACCGTGTTCCAGACATTGTTAAAAAATTAACGAATTGTTCGATCGACATTGATAGAGTATGGTGGAGTTGCTTTGAGATGATGGATAATGAGTGCTTGTCGCAGTTGTTTGAAACGGAGGACGGGGCTGGCGTGGCGAGTCGCAGAGATCTGGCGATCGAGATGAGCGAGTCAGAGAGCGAGGGTGATAGTAGTGAGATTAAGTTGTGTTTCTCCCCCCCTGCACCAGAAACACTGATTTCCCAACCTCGGGACGCCTCCACCGCGCTGCATCCGCTCTAACACCAACACTTACTAAAAATAAAATTGATTTGAAGAATTAAATTTTAGCAATATGGAATTGTTTTCCCATTGATATACTTCAAAATCTATACAATTCAATGAATAGAAGAATGGCAGATATCTTAAAAGCAAAGGAAGGTGTTAGAAGATTTTAAATAGTAGGTGTCCGAATTATTTTGAATAGAGAACAAATTTTTGAATGGGAATATAATTTTTATTATTTAACTTTTTATTTCATTATTTCAAAGCATTTTAGAATTGTATTTAGATTATCGTAAAATATCAAATTAGTCGATCTATAAATTATAGATCGACTAATTTGATATTTTACGATAATCTAAATACAATTCTAAAATGCTTTGAAATAATGAAATAAAAAGTTAAATAATAAAAATTATATTCCCATTCAAAAAAATTATAGACTATAATACAAATAAGTATCTAATATTTATCATTAAAACTTTTAATAAAAATTATCATACGAATAAATATGAAGTAGTAGAAATAATAATTAATAAGTTATTTAAAACTGAAAATATAATTTGTTTTATATTGTCAAAACATTTTGAACTCAAGAAAGAACTCATAAACGATTAAAAGACATAAATTCCAAATTCCTCTTCTACTTTAACATTAGCAAATTATAATGTTTTAATAATATTTGAAAAGTTATCAATTTTCCAATGGCAATTTAATGTATTCTTAGGGGTCTCAAATAGTTTCCATTTCCAAATGTTGTCATATTAGTTCGACTGTTACTGGCGTTACTTATATTTCCGGTGTCAATGTCAAAAGAATAACTTCCAAGAAGTTCAGAGAATAAATTAATGTCAAATAAACCTGCAATTTAGTAATTTAATTATAATAATTAAACGTAATATATTAACAAGACCATGTTTTTCATTTATATTATTTAGAAGAATTACTTGGGAAAGAATATTTGTTTCCATTAAAATGCAGATTTGTTTATGAAGATTGGAGAGTAGCGTTTTTGAATAATGTTGCAATAAAATAAAGTTATAAATAAATTATTATTAAAAAATTGAGATTTATAGTCGAAATTCGAGACAGCCTAATGCTTCAATATGATTAAAATGTAATAATTCTAAAATGTTTTCTTTTTTGTTTTGAATTTAATTTTGGTACGTTTACCAAAAAGGATGTATAAATGTCGTAGTCTTCAACGAATTGAATTATATCACGTTTAAGACTTTTATACTTTCACCCAACGATACTCATTTATTCAAATTTCGATGCTCTTTGACGGATGTTATAAAATCAATCTTTAAAGTCAGCTAGAACTAACGCATCGAAATGTTATGAAATATAGGAAGTATAATAAAAAAAGAACCTTCTGAAAATTTGGCGGAATTAGGAATAAGTTATTTTCAAAATTTTGAGCTTTTTAATCGGTTAAATCAGTGTGACAAATGATGTGAAAATAAAGCTTTTTTGTTATGTTGAATAAAATATTTATTTTATCCATATTTTACATTTTGATTGAAAATGTGAAAAATATTTTCAAATTTATAAAAAAATTATTATAAAATATTTGTAAGGCTCGGTATTATTTTCAGATGAAAATTCAAACATTTTCGAAATTTTTCTTCAATAACAACAATATTAGCATTATTTAAACAAGTTTTCCTTATTAAATTTCTGAGGAACGATTTTTTAATTTTTCTTGCACAAACCAATAAAATTAAAATAATTGTAAATGTAAATATGCAGATTTATTATTTTTAAAATTTTGTATTATCTTTAATTTTATGAAATATTTTGAATTTAAAAACTATTTAAATTAAAAAAACTATTTTCAAATAGTAATATATATATATATTTCAAATTGTATATTATATATATAATAACAGGTTGACTGTCATATATAAACGAGAAAAAATGTCCCACACGCCAAAAATAAAATACATATAAAAATGTCTTTTTAAAAGAGTATTTCTAAATTTTTATACAAAATTTTTTAAAATAGTGTATGCTGAATATTTTTCAAAATCTTTCATTTAGTGTATCTAAATCCATTCTAAATTTGACCGCAGGCAAATAAGGATCGAAAATTTTGTCGGGTGCATAGCGAGCAGTCACAACCTGTTAACTTTGTATTTAATTTTGTATATTTTTTAAATATTGTATTTTCTTTTCAATGGGCATTTTATTAAATTTCATTAACTTTAATATTTATGATATTTATTTTTCATCCTATTGCATTTACTTTCTAAAACTTTATTAAATTCTGTTTAACTATTCTTAAGATGTTATTTAATTTGTTTTCAAAAATATTTAATTTACCAACTACTTTAATTTAAAAATCTAAACATTTCTGTTTTAATATTTACTTGTACTTTAAAATATATTCCAAAAATAAACCTCAAAATATACTTTTAAAATATACTTTAAATAGATTAATTTAAAATGTCTTTCTTTTGCCTTAATTAAAGAAACTTCCCAAGATCCTCACAATATTTTTATTATTTTCATAATCTTTTAGTATTATGTTAACATCAGTTTTAGATATTTTTTGGGTAGTAATTCACTTGAACACCCACAACTTGATAAAGGTTCTAAAAAGAAAAACAATCTTTGATTTTTTTAACATTCCTTAAAAAATCTATTTACAAGCAATAGTCAGAAGTGGAAAAAATCAGTTCGGAAATCTGTTTTGAAGAAGGCAGCTTTGATGTGTAATAACTAGAAGAATAATAAGGTTTAAGTGTCGAATACCTTTTTATATAAGTAATTTTCATTTAACTCTTATGCTGTACACTCATTGAAAAACCAATATTATGACAAAAAATGGTGACTAAGAAGGGATTATATCTAAATCAAAACTAATCCTAAAATAAATTACTGTAATTAGTTTAAATTCAATTTTATTTAGACATTTTCCAATTACCCGTGACACCATTTTATGCTTGACTGAAAATTTAAGTGTTAAATTAAAAATATTATACATAAAACAAAGAGAAAATCACATGGAAGTTCTTTGTCGTTTGATATAATTAATCTTAAATTACCAAAAAATATAATATAAATATTTCTTTCTTAACATTTTCACTACAAAAAACCATATGGAACAACTTTGAATGAAGAAAAAAATATCCACTTGTCGAAAGACAAGTGTTCAGAAATACTTTATATTTTTACATTATATAAATATAAACAATTTAAACTTTTGCTGTCAATTGCCGCTGCATATATATTTGTTACAGAAATAATGACATTATTAATTCTTCTATTCAGATTTTTTGTTCATTTGATTATAACGTGATACCTTTTTTTCGTAAAAACGCGACATATTTATTAACTTATATTGGAGTGGTTTCTAAATTTTTTATATACAATTATGTATATATATATACGGAGTGACATCAATCTTTGTGCCGGCCACTCAGAAACGATATTGTGATTATTTTACACTATAATCTGGATTTATCAATTTTATGTTGGCAGAGCTTTTTTGTTTTACTAGATTAATATTTAAATGTGACATGAAATTGATGCTAAAAATATAAATAAATAATATTATAAAATATAATTTTTTTTCTTAATAATTCACAACCATCGATTGATTTGTATTTAAAATGTGAAAGGTAAAACCGCTTTAATAATTCTTATTTTCGTATGTAACATATTGAATTTATTTTATTTAAACTTATTTACAATATTTTTGTTATATATTAACAAGGAAAGAAACCTAAGTAATTCTGTTTATTTTAATGGATTAATTCGTCTTTGGACTGAGAAATTTAATTAAATAATTACAATTTGATATTACGAAAAAATACTTTTATAAAAGAAAGAAAATTTACAAAAAAAATATAATTTTGTAGATGATAAAACATATTTTTTTGTTTTATTTGTCTATGAATTAAATACACATTGAAATGTGTTTTTTTATAATTAAAAATATTAATTTTATCGATTTTTATTTAAATTTTTCTTCAGACTCATTTTCTTTCGGATAATTAAATTAAGTAAATAAAATATTTTGATTTATTTAATTAAATTAATTAATTTTATTTTCATATGCATTGTGTGAAAATGAGAATGAAATAAGTGAAATTAAAGAAAATTATTATATTTATCAAAATTTTCAATTAAATTTGATTATTGAAACGATTTTTGTAAAAATAAAATTTTTTCAACGATAAGTTAGTCTTAAACGTTGACGAAAAATTTATTATGGCGCCTCTCGTCAATTTAATGGAAATATAATGGGAAATCAAAGTATTTTACATGGGATTACAATAAATATCAAAGATAATTTTGTCATAAAATGTTCATTTAAAAAAAGATTAAATAAAACGAACGGATGTATAAAGTTATATTTACAGGAAAAAATACATTGAATTTTTTAATAAAATTTGGGAAATGTCGCTTGGGCAGCAGGAAATGTGCAATGAAATTTCGGTTGGCTAGCTACTAAACTAAACATCTCTTCTGGGGACTCTGTTGGTTTAACAATTTTATTTGTTTGTTTTCCTGCTGTACAAGGGATAGGGGTACTCTTCGTTCGTCGATTCGATCTTAAGGACGTATTTAATCGTCTGAAAGTGGAAACAAACGAGCTGCAATTAATGGAATTCCTCTGACAAACTAAATGAACCAGACTCTGTCTGAATCTCTGTCCTAACATAAAATAAAATAACCAATTTGTTGCATTATTTGTATATAAAAGAATATTAAGAAATTTGTCGATTGTTCGAATTGTTGCGAAATATGTCGATTGGTTTAATAGAGGCGCAGAATAAAAATAAATAATTTTAAATACTTCAAATGGGAGACTCAATAAAAAGAAAGTAAAATTCATCCCAAGTAAAGTATAGGAGATATATTTCTGCTTTACTCTTTTTCTGATTACCGAATTAAATGTATAATTATTATTATTTTCACGATTTGAAAATCGTCTTTTAAACTTTTTCAAGTGGTTTATAATCAAAATCGAACATGTTAAAAGAAAAAACGTCGGTAGAACAACCTTTATGATTAGACTGGTGTAGAAGAAACATTTGTCGTATCCTTGACGTAATTTACACATTTTATATATCGGACACGGCGAAGGATAATCGTACTCAATACTAAATCCAATCAGCAAACATGTTACAATAACGCACAATAATATACATAATACTAACGCAATTGCATATTTTCGAGTCTTTATTGTATTAACTTTTGGTGTTTTTGATTTAACTGATAATACACGCAATACGGATATTCCCGCTTGAATCCAAGTTGACACTAATAAACCAAAGTAGACCATTCCATTTAAAAGATAACAACTGAAAGCATTTCGTTGTCTCATATCAAAAGTATGGGCGTCTTCTTCATTAAACAATGATGGGAAAATATAATGAATTCTTGAAGAATAAAAAATAGATAATCCAACAATCAGAGAATACATATCGGCAATTGATAACGCTATAAACCACATCCTTGTCTCCGCACTTCCGGTTCGACGTTTAAGAAGAACAATCAAACATAATAAAGTACCGATCTCTCCAAAGACAATCAATAATGGTACAAACCATGAAACAAAAAATCTGTAGAAATTTATAAAAATTTGCAAATTATTGAAATCATTATTGCGGCTTAGTGTATCATTACACATATAATATACGGAATTAGCATATTTGGCGGAGTTATTGCCGTACAAATCCATCGGTTGAGGTAGGTTGTTAAATTCCATTTTTTTTGATTTGTTCTGAAAAAAAAAATAATTAAATGTATGTAAAATCAATTGATTTTTCACAAATGATTTGGTATTACAAATATAAAATATAAAAAGTTAAATTGTCAATGACCAATTCAATTGGCTTGCTAAATATAGAATATGATAAATTCCAATATTTGTTTTGTATTTGTTAATAAAAGGAGCCATTGGTAAAATAAAATAATGGGAATGATAATTTCCGTGAAGGTTTTATCATTCTTTGAAACTAGTAATAAAAATAATAAGAATAAATATAATATTTATAGAAAAACTCAAAAGTGAGATTCTTAAAGACAAACATTCTTTTATTTTGTTTACAAACTCCATTGAAAAATTACGACTCGAGATAAAAATATTTATTACTTTTATTTGAATGTCATTTTAACAAATATGAAAAAGGTTAAAAAGAAATACATTTTTTGAAATAATTTTTATTTTTAGCGGACAATTATCAAAAAAAGTACAAGTTTTGGCAGTATTCCTTTACTGCATTAAACATAATTTAGTTGTTTAATTTTTTCAAAGTAATTTAAACATTATTTAAACAGCTTCGGTTTCAAATATTTAAATTTTCTATATTTTGGTTTTCTTTTATTAATCCTATTAAAAATGTGACATGATAGAAGCAAATATGTTTTACTGGACAAATGACAAATGTCGTCAAAGGGTTTTATAAACTCGATTCTTCAGATTATCGAATACATTTGAGCTATATAACCTATAAAGAAACATATTTTATAGAAAATTTTGGTTATAGTAGAAAAGATTATATGAATATTGATTTGCTGAATTAAGAGAACTCAAACAAATACACATGATGCTGACACATATTTTTATCGGGAACGCGTCTTCCTGAAAGATAAAGTGGGTAGACTGAAGTGAAGTAAGCCGCGTTTCCTCTCCTTACAGATGCGAGATTCGATGCTACACCACCGGGTCGCTCTGTTGGCTTTGTTTGTTACACAGACGAAAATAATCACCTCTTTGGTCGCGGAGTGAATGAAAGCTAGTAAATCAAAAAATTAAATTTTTTATATCTATTCCTCATGCAAACAGAACTTTACTTTGCCAAACAAAGTATTTAAAATTTTTAAAAAATTTAACATTTAAAAAATTTTAATTAAAAAAACACAATAAAAAATTAATATAAACTACTTATAATTTATAAGTAGATAAGTTTCAATTAATATGGTTCTGGAACTCCGAATTATCCACTCTTTTCCCATTTTGGGATCTTAAAAAGTGTTTTTTGATCAAATTTTTACATGATCATTTATTGTCATCGTGAAAGAGTAAGTGTGCAAAGTTTTAAGAAAGTCGATTGAGTAAATAGCCTTCAAAAACAGGTTTATTTATTCCATGGATACATATATATATATATATACCAAATATATAAAGTAAGATAATAAAAAGAATTGAATAAATACATTAGTATCAGGAGTATGGCTATAGAAAGATGCAATACGTGTTGTGTTCTTTAAAAAAATTTCTATCATCCTAAAATTGGATGACTCGGAATTGTTATACATGACAACTTAATTACATTGCCGTCGAATAACCATGACATATTTTAAGATTTGTAAGTAATGGTAAGGGTTCCCAGTTCCCCTGCTTCAAAATCTACCTCGTAATGTAATTAACGAAATATTTACTTCAATCATTATACTATGTCGAATCACTGAACGATGTCTGATGGTCCTTGAGAGGAGGAAAAGGTTTTGGGTAGAACGATTTTTTATCAATGATAATAATACTTTCGTTTTTTTTCTTTTGTAATCTTAGATGTTTCTAGTATTGCTTATTTGAGTTCATCTTTCAGTGAATGAAAGATCCATCTTGCAAAGACATTTCAATCTCAGTAGTAGGTAAATCTAAATTTCCATTGTCAAAATTTTAGCAAATTTTTCCGTAGCTCTTGATGCATACGGCTACCAGATTCTTCTATTATTATTTCCCTTGTAAGTTAATGCGCTAATCTTTACCAATCACATTTTCAGCCTCTCAGTAGTTTTCATCACATTAAATACCATTGTAAGAATAAATTTACATTTTATGCTCTAACCGCCATTTAATCAAAACTTACATATACAAATGATACTACGAATAAATTACATGTATATCTAAAACTTTAATATAGAATTTTAATTAATAAAGATAATTATAAAATAAAAAAACTATTAACTCAAAACTAATATAGAAGCATTTATAAACACAAGTTTTTCCAGGAACCGTTATATGTTTCCTATAGAAAAGATTGTATCTTAAAATACAAACATATAAATCACAAGTCTTGTAAAAATTGATCAAAGTGCAGTTCAAATAATTGTGGTTTATGAATGAATTTTTCCAAATTATCTTTAAAAAAAGAGTACATATATACGAATCTCTAAATGTTCAATCAAAGAAGAATTGGATGAAAAATAGTTTTATCAAGACTCAACTAAGAAATTCAGTATTTCCTTCATTTTGTCAACCATTAGTTAAACGTACTCATGTTACTGTTTCTTGATAAAAGATCAAAATTATTTACAAGAAGAGATTCGAATCAATTAAGTGTATGAAGAAAATAATGCTTCCTAAAGAAGTCTTACCAAAATTTCGGAAAATTGTCTCTAACAAATTCTGTTGGAAAAAGCATGGAAACCTAAGTTCATTCTCAATCGTCATAGTGAGAAATTTCCAAACAATCAAAACGGGCAAAAGTTACTGACAAAACATAACAAACTGGAATATAAATTTTTTAAGATTATTAAAAGATAATGTCCGATTATAAAGGAATTTATGTAAATGAGATATTAAGTAATTTTTAAGTCTAATAGAAAGAAAACTAATTATAAATTTTAAGGGCTTGTAATTATAAAGTAATGTTTTTAAATATTGTTGTTGTTGCAGATAGAAAATTGAAAAGAAACGAATTGCTAACAAATGTATTCATAATTAATTCAGAATATTCAAACAAATAATAAAACACGAATTTTATTTTAATCCTGAATTATTAATGTTATTAATGCATCTGACTCTTTTTCCTAAACTTATTCATCAAAATAGAAATTCGACGGAATATCATTTCAATAATCGATTGAAGCGTCCGAAAATCGATCTCTCAGAACAGTCGATATTGAGACACAAAGTAATTTGACATTGAGTCCATGACCAATCTTGCACTATTCCAATCACAAGCTTAAATAAAGAAATGGCACTGTCGTAATTTCTGATTATCTAAATAGTCTCTCTCATCAACGTTCACTTTCTCAACATTATTAACAATCAAGTTTCCTTCCTCTTTTAGTATCGATCATAAATTCGATAACTTATTTATTAGTACATTATTTTTATCATATTAAATACATCGTTTTAATGTTTAAAGAAACTGTTAATATTTTTTTATTTTTCAAAACAATTAAATTTTAACTTCAAATATCAAAAATAAATTCACAATTTAAAACTTCAACAATCTAAAAAGACCAAAAAAAATTTTTAATTGACATAAAACCAATCGACTTTCAATTTGTGACGAAACAATGATCTTTTCAACTTTGACAAAAATAAAAACTAATCAAGTATCAAATTGTGACTTTAACAGAATAATAATTAATTGTCTATCAATTTCAACTTAGAAGAAATAATATTAATCTTCTTAAACTTTAACTTTACAAGATAACAATTGACTTCAAATTTCGGTATTAAAATATAACAATCGACTTCAAATTTCGACTTTCAAAAATATCAGTCTACGAGAATTCTTTATATTTGAATTGGGAGAAATGAATTTTTTATTCCTCAACTTGATCTCATGACGACTCTGATTGGGCAGCCAATAATAGCTCATCAATCATTGACCTTGATCGCAATTACGCATTATGACGTGACCATAATTCTAAAATTTAAATAAAGATTAGAAATCATATTCTAAATTTATTGATTATTTACTTAACTTTTATTTTGTAATTTAATTTAATTTAATTATTATTTTTTATATATGCATAAAAACACAACAAAAAATATCATAACTACACTAAATTTTGTTTTCATGAGAAACCTAGTGAAATAAGTATTATTTGTGTTAAAATGTTACTGTAGTATTTCGCATAGTATTTATTTTTCACGTCTAAAGTATTTGAATAAGAAAACTTTTTAATCAACTTATTTCACAAATATTTATTGAAGAAATATTCCCTTTGTCCAAAAGTAAGCAATTTGACCTACTACAAAATTTGTTATTTGATGTTGTTTTCATTTAAAATTTTCTTTTAATGTGTTATTTTACAGGAATGGGAACATACATTTTATCCTTCACAGCTGTGATGATGCGAAATGAGAGATTCTGTTTTGCAATTGATCAGACTTACAGATATGGACTTGAAGAAATTGTTTAAGTCGCAAAATTGCTTTTCATGTCATCATTGACTGCTTGCGCTCTTTTTATCTTTCGGATCTTCCGAGTAGTCTTGGAAAGATTAATTTGCAACCGTAATACTAGAATAAGTTAGGGAGTTAAAATATTGATAAAACATAATATCTTATATGATATATATATATAGCGGTGGCCATAAGTCACTTTACCCAGTTTTAATAATAATAAACACAAAATTCTAAATGATACAACTTTTTTTAAATGATACAAAACTGGGTAAAGCGACTTATGGCTACCCATGTATATATAATTAATAATAATGTATATATAATTATGCTAAAAAACAATGATAAATTAAATATTAAATTTCCAATTATGCAAATAGAAGTATTAAGAGTTGCATGAAACAATTACTTATCAATTATAACTGTTTGATTAATCTACTTAATATAAAGTGAATTTACTCATTATTTGAAAGGAAATGTATATATACATTAAATATTGTAATTTATTATATTATTTAAATCTTTATAAAATAATATCAGTTTATCTATTATTATTTTAGTTACATGGAATTTTTAATCTATATAAAAACATTTATTTCAATAAATGTCATGGTACATTTATAATTCTTTAATAATTTTTACGTATCATCAATGAATTTATAATCATCTTTAACTAAAAAGACACGAATTCATTTTATGATTTTATAAGTACTTTTTTCTATCAGAAATATCAAACTTCATCAAAATTATGTCACTGCCAAATAATACATTTCTAAACTTGTAAATTAAAAGAGTGGTTATAAATTCTTTATAAAAAATCAAATATATATATATATATATATATATATATATATATATAAATTATTAATATATTAATATACTAAATGTAAATAAATATTCATATATTATTATTATTTTTTAGAAAAAATATTTTAAAACACTTTAAAAAATATATAACATCGAATGTTGGGAAAACATAACTGTAATACGTGACAACCTAATTATTGGGTTCGTGATTAAAATCCAAAGTCATTTTTTGCAAACTTTATTCATAATTCAACTTTCATTATTCAAACAAATTTATGAGGAACAATATTTCAGTTAATTAAACCAGATTTTCAAATTCTAAAGATAAATAATAATATCGATATATATATATATACATATACACATATATATATATATATATATATATATGTTAATTTATTCAATTTTTATTTAATCTTTAAGTTTTAATAAATAAATATTTTTCTTTAAATAAAATCATTTTTAAAATTAAATTAATTTTTAGATAAAATTATTACCGAAATTATTAAAGTAGAACTTTAAAAATAAAATCTGAAAATGATTTAAAATGAAAATTTGTTCGAATAATTGTTTATTAAAAACATAATCAAAAATTTATCAAT
>MQRK01145846.1:0-14647 GCA_001938485.1 Girardia tigrina | reverse complement strand
AAATAAAGTGTCCCTATTCTAATGTATTGCAAATCATAATAATTTTTATCTGGTTAACTGAATTAAATTGAAAAAAATTGAAATCGCGCTAAGTGAATATTACCTGTATATTTATTTATTAATTTAATGTACTATTGTTTAAGACTGATTAATCGGTTGAATTTAATAAAAATTAAGTATTAATGTCTTTTCACCTCTATTTTATATTTTATTGTAACATAAAATCATCAAATTTATATAAAAAGAAAAAAGCATCATTTAAAAATTTATTTCAAATTATAATAATGAAAAGAATTAAAAAATACGAATTAAGTCAACTTGTTATTGATTAATTATATACTAGTCAATATTTTAATGATATTAGTTACTTAAATGAATATAATTAAAGGGTTTTTGAAAATATAATTAAAGTTTTTTTTCTAATAATTATGCTAATAAGCAAAATTCAATTGATAAATTCGGCTTTGATTATCATCTTTATTTCTTAAACCGCCGTGATAGTACGTGTTTCCATCGGAAGGATCCGTTGCACAAACCCCATACGCCATTTGTTCAATCGTATCTCCAACATAATACAAACCTTTTTTCGTCTCCAAATTCAAATAAATAAACATATTTTTAGTAAACTCCGTTTCTGTAGAATCGTATTTGATTCCATTGAGAAAAAGAAATCCATTTTTACCGCCAATAGTTGCTAGTCCTCGACACACCTCTTTACTCCACGATATTGCCGACACATTGTTAAACCTGTTGTCCTCGACATGTGTAATTAACGTCGAAACTAATCGATTTTTCGGGTCTTGAACCACATTAGAAACGTGTACCTTTTGTAGTAATTTCGTGAAATTTCCTCCAATACAGTGAATTGTATTTTTGTCGATTGAGACGCTCGCGTGGTCCAATTGAAAATAGATTCGGTTTGGTAATTTTGTGAAAGTCCATTGAGTGAAATCGTCATTCGGTTGTAATTTAAATGCTAAAGTGTGATTTTTTCTCACTTTTGAATTCGAAACTAAAATTAGGATTTCAGAATTTTTTGTTTTGATCGGTTGAATAATGTTGGCCGTATGACACGCTAATCCGTCCATTTCATTTGGAAGTCCTTTTGATTCGGCCATTCTCCATTGCATGGTGACTGTATCGAACATATAGATATTCGATTCACACCGTTCACCGTTCCATCCGCCAATTATGACGAAATAACGTTTGTCTATGACTGTGCTTGCGTGATTGCTTAAAGACGGACTGAGAGGATAGTTGGATAGATTTTCCCAAAAGTATTTTCGAAGATTAAATCGGAAAAAAATATTTATTGGAGCAGAAAATTGTTGTGAGTCAGAGGAACCTCCATGAATGTAAAGAAATTCGTTTATAATCGTTCCGGTATGAAATGCCATCTTAATTGTTTTTTCTGTATCAATTAATTTCCATTGTAAAGGAGATAAAAAGTTTGATTTGTAAGACCATTCGTGTATTAGCTGTTTAATGTAAGCAGTCATTGATGTATTATAGATATCTTTTTGATAAATAAAATAAATGATTTAATTATTTATAGTAAAAAAGAATAGACAATAATGTACTTGTCTATTGGGTTATTGTGTACCATTCGTTATGTAACATATACATTATTTTTTTTAATTTCCAATCAAGAAGCAATCAAATATTTTTGTAAAAATTAAAAAAAAAATAGTATGTACTTTTTAAAAAAATAAAATTACTTAAAATATATAGTATGTGCTTCAAAAAATAAAAAAAAACTTGAATTGTGATTGGACAAAATTATAGCATGGTTATGATTTCAAATTATAAAAGGTCTTCATTAAAAATTTATTTGAATGAAAATTTACCTAATCTATTTACCGCTAGCTAGAAATGAATCTAAAATCATATGGGAGAATGGAGTAACAAGTAGAAGGAAGACTACAATATTAATTATATATAAAGAAATTGTTTTTTTCAGGAAATGGATCAGAAAAAATATGTAGTATAATTGATCGACCAGAAATTAATAATATTATATTTTCTTAACGCTAGGATGCCTGGAGGGGTCATTTTAACCATTTTTTACCTCATTCTCATGCAATTTTACTATAAAAGAAATGAACTTAACCAAACTTATCCTAAAATATACTCCTACATATGTGGAAGCATTATTGACTCAATCAGCTTTAATGGGGGTGAGCTACAGACGTGTCTATTTATGATGCCCAAGAGGGATTATTTATGACCCATGTTGTCTACAGTCATTTACTCACTCGACAGTGATGACATAACCGTATATGATGTAAGTGCGGTATATAGATTTGACAAGGCAGACGTTCACACTTATCTAAATCACACACTTCAACCACTAATCGTGGACGTACTATAAATAAACATTGGAAAGACCAAAGGTACTTCCATATGCATACACCTAGTGTGAGTGTGTCTGTGGATATAAATATAAATATAAGCGAAGAAAGTAGAATATACGTAGAGTAAGTGTGTGTACACATACACGCAGATGCAGACGCTACACAGGCACTGTGGTGCTCATTATACAGCATACACTTTTACTGAAATAATAACGAAGAGAAGAACTGGCAGAAAATCTCTGCGAAGATTGCAAAACTTACCTGAAGAGGAGTCAGGCTCTGGTGGTGAAATGAATTTGGCAAGTAAATCATGGATACAGTATTCTCATATTCTTGATTGAGAAAATGATGTTAATTTCTGCACAGTTACAGAGTGAAATGCAACAAATAGATTCGGATAGCGATACTGAAAGCCTGCAGGAGGACTCAGTAGAATCCGTGTCATTGAAAATTGTGCAAAATGTTTCAACTCTTATGAAGAGTTTACCGTAGACGAACAATGGATGCTGTGCAAGTGTCGGTGTAAATTTATCAAATACATGGCTAACAAGCCCGACGAGTTCGTGTTAACATTTATTTCATGTTGTCAATTTAAAAATGAAATATTTATGTAACAGCATTCCATATTTAGGAAATTGTGAGGAAAGGGCTGGAGAGTAACTAACATTACAAGTTGTAAAAATCTGAGAAAACCATTTGAGAAACGAGGGCATAATCTCACTGGGGATAACTTTTCCACTTCGATAAAGTTAGTACAATTTCTGCTTGAAAACCAAATGACCTACTTATGTACCATACTTCAGAATAGACGTAAATTACGTGATGCCATAATCAAAAACGAAGTAAGATATATGATAGCGGAGCGGCCGCAGCGGTTTCGTGGCTGCGGCACGCTGGCGTTGGGAGGCTGAATTTGGGTCGCGGGGAGGAAAAAGAAATTACCATACCCTGACTTTATCGGCTTCCGGGACGTGGGAGTGCCATTTTAGGATTGCTCCGATAACTCTCTCTCAATAAGACCTAGTCATCGCACACAATATCACGGCATTGTTGACACTTTTCTGCTGATTACTCATGTTCTTTTCCCTCGAGATGCACAGCTGCGAACTCAGTATAAAATATGTAATTTTTTGAATCAAGTTTGATAGCTTTTTTATAATGACCAAGAGCGACTGAAAAATTCTTCACTGTCTTTGCCTTTTTCGATTAACGATGCTTTCCCGTGTCGGTTAAGTCAACTTCCATTTTTCCCGTTTTAATTTCTTTTGGAGTGGGAACCTTCAGTTCGGGAATGTCATCTTGGAGTTTTACTTCGATATTATCCGGTTCAACATGTAATCCAACTGCAGTAGCATCCATGATTTGTTTGTCTTGAAGCATCATATTGATTAAATTCGGATTGGTTTTTATCCTTTCCATTTTCATTTTAAATGCCAGATCATTGAGATATACGCGAGTTCGAGGATGGTTTTCTAGCTTCTGCATGAAGCCAGAGTCATTAAAGATTGAGACCAAAGAAAACCCACGCTGATGAAAACCCGGAAAAAACCACCTTCAGCTATTCGATTTCATAAGTTCATAAGATTTTTAGACACGGATTCATTATCCGGTTCGAGTGTTAAAACGTGTTTATAAACTAAAATTGCTTCATCAAATCGTCTCAGGAATTCTAAAGCGGCAGTTTTGCAAGAATATCCTTTGGTCCAATCAGATTTCAATTTAATGCATTCTTCTGCATCAGAAAGAGCGAAATCAATTTTAATAGCATCTGAATAATATTTCATAGCTTCATGAATTTGTCCCGACTGCAAAGCCTTGTTGCCTTTATTTTTTAACTCTTCAGACATTCGATAACCACTCATTTTAAATACAAAAAAAAGAAAATGGTGAATTTCAACTCTCAATAAAAAGTTTCGTGCCAAAAATATATTTTTATTTCAAATAAACAAAAAAAATTTTTTACATTAATATTCGATCGATCAATTCGACTTTTAAAAATTCGGCCAATCAGAACACAGACAACATCGAACTCACATTCATTCATTTTTTATAGCTGTTGTTTTTAATTTTAATTATTTTGTTATTTTGGCAACATGCCGTTACTCTTTTTTTAATTATTATTTTTTTTATTTAATTAATAATTATTTTTTTTAATCTGTCATATATATATATATATATATTATCGATCGATTGTGAGTAACATTAACAACTTCCAATAGTTAATTGATTTCGGTAAATAAATGTGAATACATCTACATCAAAAGAGTCACAACTGTAAACTCAAAGCAATATCTAAACTCAAAGCGATATGTATAGAAAAAATAATTGATAAATCGATCTCATAACTTCAAAAATCAATACTCAGAAAATTACGATAATACATTAATAAAAATTCAGTAATGTCGATATTCTTCATTGTTCTTTCATATTTTAAGATATACACAATATTTAATATCTTAATATTTACCATGTTTCCTCATTAAAATATGGTATAGTTCATGTAAACCATTTTTTAAGATGGATGGTCTTGAATTAACTTAAACTCAGAGTTACATCATCATTGACTGTCATTTAAGGAAAAGTCACAGACAGTCTCCTTAACTAGATACAGCAAAAATACTAAAGTAGACAAAAAACACTCACTTAAAACGAGAGGAAATGTTTCTTCTTTTCCCAGAAGTGTCATTCTTCCTATTATTACCAGCAGAAGGAAACATAACTTAAAGAGGCCAGTGAAGAGAAACAGAAATACTTCACTCGCCAAAATCAATTATCTATACATCACAACTTCAGCATCCAAATGGACCATTAGGAGACATCTGCCTGAAATTGGTCATTATGAAAGAGCTTGAAAGAAAGAACCACATGTCAGCTAGGCAAACAGAAGACATTTGGCTAGAATAGTTTGGTCTGACGAGTCACGCTTTAAGTATTTCTAATTAGAAGGTCAAGTTTAGGTCTGGAGACAAAAAGAATAATGGTATCACCTTGACTATCAGGTATGTTCAGATCACATTTATTGCAATAATCATCAGTATACAGAATAAAAGTTCTATGACGTATTTTTCAGGTTGCCCCTGTAAAACACAATCGAGGATCAGTGATGTTGTGGGGTTGCTTTACCATAGATACGATTGCGTCCCGAATCAGTTAATTGACAAAAGCATACCTTTAACCGGTATATTGAAAAAACAGTAATTTATTAAATCACCTTATATACAAAAATCACACAAATTAACGAAATAAGTTTTTGAATCGTGACAAATTATTATTACGTTATTTTTATATTTTTAGAAAATTCCTCGGAATCAAAGAGTTAATAATAATGTAATATATTAAGAACATTTAAACAAGTCTGAATTGAATTTTTATTGCAATTACATTTAGATTCATTACAACCCTCAGAAGGTATTTCCTTGTTTGCCATTGTTCTAATAGGTTTTCTTATTTCTGTTTTTAATCATGATTATACGAACAATTTTTTTCAAGTTATTTTTTAAAATATTTAACCTCTAAAAAATATTAATTACAAAATAATAATTTTTACCATTTCTCAATAAATTCCAAAATAATAAAAATTTCATCAAATTAATAAAAATGCATTTAATTTAAATTTTACCACAAAATATGAACCTATAGAATGATTATTTTAATTATATCCGAATAGTCAATCCTTTAAATTTTATAAAAAAATAGCAATTTCCATCTGGGTGGGAGAATTACCATTCTAAATTCAACATACTTAAATCAACACACATCCTCAATACATTTACACATTCAAACAATTTAAAAATGCCTCACACAATATAATAATCGATTTTGTTGCGTTCAGTTTTCGAAATCAAATTTTTTCATGAGAGAATTATACCAGAAGTATACCCTAATCGAACCTTCAAACTCTAAGCAACGGGAAGGAGTGAGTGCTCAAACAACGAAGCGTTTAGTTCCATTGTTGCAGGACAGACAATAAGATTAGAGAAAGGAAGATATTTTGTTCCGACCTTTAATTGAACTCTTTTCTGGTAGCTCCGCTGAATTTAGACGCTCTTTTTGCTTCTAACATAGGAGACATCAAAAATGTGTTATTCAATTGTCTTCGCCTGACTGAGAATGTGTTATTTTCAGAATTATTTTATCATTTCGGATCTTAATTATTATAATTATTGTCGATCCATCTATTCCTGTATCTGATACGTCTGGCACCCCATCTCACTAGACACCATGTCACTAAATTGTCGACCTTACCAGATTCTTTCAGTGGACACAAAATCATCATTTTGGCTCATAAAAAGTTAAATTTTGCTCGCATTATCTCTTCTCTGCTATTCATCGATGCTAAAAATTTTTGTTTTACCAAATCAAAAAGAGAAAAAAATTGTACGTGAAGAATAAATAAATTTTAAATTGTTCCGCTTCTCCCTACGTAAATTCAAAAAAATTAGAACGACAAATAATCCATAAAAATTGCGCAGTCTGGTACCTGTTCGTACTCTCTCGGTCTCGTACTTAGATATATCTAAGACATTTTTGTTTTTTAATATCCTGTCGAAAAAAAATAATTGTTCATATAATCCATTCTGTGAGGAATATTTTAAATTGTTTGAATGTGTAAATGTATGGATGCTGTATGTTGATTTAAGTATGTTGAATTTACAATGGTGATTCTCTCACCCAGATGGAAATTGGTATTTTTTATTAAGTTTAAAGTGATTGACTATTCGAACATAATTAAAATAATCATTTTATAAGTTCATATCTTTAATTTCAGAATTGAAATTAAGTTTAATAATTTTTAGTAAAATTTAAATTATGGAATTCTGTACAAGTACAACCTTACGGAACGAGATTATGTGGGCAATTGTGTTTATATTTTTTATTTACAATGAATATGTGTTTATGTGTAAATAAAGATGCAAAAATTTATGATATTATTGAATTTAGAATGGTGATTCTCCCACCCAGATGGAAATTGGTATTTTTTCTAGCGGTTTGTGATCTGTTTCTACAATACAGAACTTACCCTAGATGTATTAGAAGAGTCGTTTGCATCCCGCAGCTATTGTCATCATTTCTTTTTCAATTTGCGCATATCTCTGTTGCGTCGGTGTCATGCTGCTGTTTGACAATATTTCTTTAGACTTTGAAGAGAAAACGGCTCCCTCAATATTGCTTTGTTGAGCTGACGTGGGTCCACACACAATCGTAGACTGTCAACCTTCTTCAATACAATTGCTAGTTGTTGTATCCAAGGTGTAGGTTAAGTCACGGACTTGATCAATTCTAGCCCTTTCAGGCGCTCCAGCTCTTCCTGAAATTTGTTTAGGTCTACGAAAGGGAATTTCTTTGGCCCTAGAGTGACTGAAATAGCATCCTCCCTCAATTTAACTGAGTATTCATCAGGGATTAGTCCAGGCCCAACCTGATAAAAAACTGAAAAAACCGCTGACTAAATCACCAGAATTTAGGGTGTTAACGCGTTGGATCAATCTCAGTAAATTTATTCCTGTTTTTCGAATGACTGGAGGTGCATCAAAATCCATCACGAAGACTTCAAGCATGTGTTTCATATGCTGAAATTTGATTGGTGCAGTACCTTGACCAAACAATTTGATATCTTCGTTGGTATAGGTTTCAGACGTCTGGAAATGGATTTGAGCTGAAACTTCCTCGGAAAAGTAATGCAGCATGAATAGGGAAGGACATTTACATCAGCAACACTATCAATGTCACAGTCTTTCCACCAATAGCAATATCACAGCTCAATGCATCATGTGCTTTATCAGCTTCAGTAATAACACGAATACTTAACCAGGATATAGAATCACTTTGTTTCTGGTTTTCATTATTTTCCCCAATCTGATTCACATTATTTTTGGTGGAAGGACAGTATTTGTCAAAGTGACCAAGGTTGTTGCATTTCAAACATTGCTTGTTGTGAGCTGGACACTTACTACCGTATGAGTTTTGCGAACCACATCAGTCAAATGGCATCTTTGAGAATGATTTCTTCACCATGTCCACTTGTTTCTCCTCATGCATGCCTTGCAGTTGTTTCTTGGTTGCCTCGTTGGCATGTGCTATGCTAAGAGCCTGTGTTAAGGTGGTGTTCGTTTCCCGAAGCAGTCTTTCCCTCAGATGGTCATCAGCATTTTAACCACCAGTTGGTCCCGCACTAAAGAATCCTCAATGTTATGAACTGCAGCAAACTCACAAGTTTTCATCAGAAGGCGCAAATCTCGAAGAAACTCATCAAATGACTCACCATCTCTTTGGCGTCGATTGAAGAAACTATACCGTTCGTACACAATATTAGTCAAGAGAACACAATAGGATTCGAATTCTGAAATAGCATTCTTCTAGTCGTTTTTATTTTCACCAGTTATCCATTGAAATGTGGAAAAGATGTCACGTCCTTCTTCTCGAATGAGATTGAGGAAACTAGACACTTGAATTACTCCAGATTGTTTACTAATATTGGATGCTGTAAGAAACATTCAAATCCGAGTTTATATTTACGTCAGCCATTTGCTCGGTTTTCGTCGAAGATAAGAGATCGTGAACTGAGGAAATTGAGGAAATTGCGACGCTGAGATTTTTGACATTGTTCACCACTTTGAGAGATAACTGTTTTTTGATTCAGATACCCGAAAATAATCACAGTATATGTGGACAAGAACGATGAGAATATTGAAAAATCACTTCTGACACCATGTCAAATTCTCAAGCTTCTACAAATAGGTTATTATGACAACCTGTATAATTTTACATATATAAGTTCTAGAGAGTGTGTGTTTATCAATAGATACATAAAAATAGCATTAAAAAACACACATATACACAAATTAACAGATTTCAAATAATGCTATTTGGTACATCATCACAAATCAGATGCAGTCCTCATACACATACATACACACATGATATAATCTGACAAACAGGGAGAGTAGAAGCGGTCGATTTCTCAAATCCATTGATAGATTAAGGGAGCTTGGAGTTAAATAAGTTAAAATGAGAGTTAAAATCAAATCGGAAAATAATATTTTTCATATTTAAATCGAACTGAAAACAGTTTAGTAATTTCATTACGAAAAAGAACAACAAAGTTGAGGACATGAGCGAACATCATAATTACTCATATTAAGTTTTTTTTATTTAAAACTAAATCCAAAAATTAATTTTTTTGTATCCATTCTTTATGCAGACCAAACTCTACTTTGCCAACAAAGTTTTAATTAAAAAAAATTTAAAAAAACAATAAAAATTAATATAAACTACTTACAATTTATAAGTAGATCTTTTTCAATTAAAATTGTTCTGGGACTCCGAACTTTACCATTTTGGGACCTTAAAAAGTTTTTTTGATCAAATTTTCACATAATCATTAATTGTCATCGAAAATGAGTGTGTAAAGTTTGAAGAAAATTGATTGAGTAAAAAGCCTTCAAAAATAGATTTCAAAATTCCATGAAAACAAGCTAATATAAAGAATGGAAAAACATCAAGGATACGAATTAAATATCTTATCCTTGTCAAAATACCGTATTTTATTAAAATTATACTTTAAAAATCAAAATTTAAAATTAATTATTTTTATGTTTCAAAAAATATTTCCATTTTCGTTAGCAAATATTCTTTTATAAAATATTTAATAGTTATCAAACAAAACTAATCACTTGCTCCTAATCTTTTATTTTCAAAAAATATTCTTATGTCATTTTAATTACCATTTAAAAATAGAATCTTGTACTATAACTTCAATACAATCAATTTGATTTTAAACTCATTTTTCACTCTGACAAATACGATTTCCAATTCCAAAAATCCATCAAAACACTTTTTCTATAAATAAGTCAATTACGAAAAATTCTAATCAAATTCTTGCATCTCCATCAATATCATATTTCGGGAAATATTATTCTTTTTTTTAAATAAAAATGTACAAATTTAATGTTATAATCGGATAAATTTGTTATAATATTACTACATCTGTATTTTGTTAATATCAAATTGCCAATTGTATTTTGTTAATATCATCAAGAAACGAACGGAAATTTGAAATATCGATCAGATTTATTATTTCAAAATGGAATCCTCTTCACTCGAGATGAATTTCGCCAGGAATATTCTGCTGGGAATCATGTCCAGCAGTTATTCGGTGATCACAAGTCCTTTTATGGACGCGATCGATCACGATCGACACGGAGTCGATTTGAAAGATTATTTACGAGTGACCAAAGAGCCGATCTGTTTGACTCAAAGTAAATTGTTTGATTGGTCGTGGAGGGTATTTCACAAATGAGCGCTCGAATAATCGATAAATTAACGACAAATAATATAAATTGAAGAGCGTAGGAAATCGATTTTTTGAAATTTCAGTTCAAGTTCTCGTTTGTATTTTTTAATCTAAAATTTAGGTAAATTTCCCGTGAAAATAATCCGATAAAAACGTTTTTTAAATTTATTTATTCAATTAATCGATGAAAACTAATCAATAATAGTTCTATTATTGAATAAATTTTTAATATGTATTTAGTTTTCGGCCCACACCAGTTTAAGATTGTAAATTATTCGAATAATATAACTGCACATGTTTTTGAACAATATATTCATTTAATTTTGCTTTTTCTTTATTTTTTCCATTAAAAATTTGATATTTTTTTTAATAAATTGATTAATTATTTTAATTTAATTCTAGATTTTTTAATATTTATTTTAATTAAAATTTGATAATTTAAAAAATATTTTTCCTGAATAAATAATCAATTTTGTTTGAAAAAAATATTTAATTATTTTTTCCTAATTTCAAACATTTTTATTTTTTTCATTAAAAATTTGATAATTTTTAAATAATTCAATCAATTATTTTAATTAAAATTCGATAATTAATAAAAATATTTTTCTTGAATATTTTTTCAATTATATTTTAATTAAAATAAAAATAAATGATCAATTTTCTTTGATAAAAATTTATAAATTATTTAATTATTTTGTTCTGATTTCATAGCTTTTTATTTTCTTTCGTTAAATTTGATAATTTTTAAATAATTCAATAAAATATTTTTAATATATTTCTGAAAAAAAATATTTCATTTTTTTATGTTTCAGTTAGTTTTTGATATTTTTTTCATTTAATTTAATTCTAAAATTATTTTTTTTCAATTTTTAAATATTATTTTTATTTTAATTAAAATTTGATAATTAAAAAAAATATTTTTCCTGAATAAATGATCAATTTTCTTCGATAAAAATTTATAAATTATTTTGTCCTGATTTCATAGCTTTTTATTTTCTTTCGTTAAATTTGATAATTTTTAAACAATTCAATAAATTATTTTTAATATATTTCTGAAAAAAATATTTCATTTTTTTGTTTCAGTTAATTTTTGATATTTTTTCAATCAGTTATTTTAATTTAATTCTAGATATTTTTTTGAAATTTATTTTTAATAAATTCCTAAATTTAAATTTTAAAATATTTTTTTCGTGTATATTTGGTTATCGGTCTTTTTCGTTTTAAGGGTGCAATTCCATGGAAAAATTTAACTTTTTTGTTTTATTTTTTTTTGATTTTGTAAAAAAAAAATTATTAGTGAAAAATGCGGTTTATTGTATCGATAATAATAAATAAATAAGAAAAAAAGAATTTTATTAATTCAATATTTACAGTAACGTAAAAATAATTTAATGATATTTAATGCAAATTTTTGATATTTGAAAAATTCTTTTTTATTTAATTAATTTGTTGATATTTTTAATAATTGTTAAGAGAACTCACACATTTGACAGAACATTTATTACATTCACATTTCTTACCATCTTTATAATGATCAACAGTATTGCTTTCACTTAGATCCATCAATCAATTTTCAATATCTCCCATTATAATCTGAACTAACTTGATAAAATTATTTTATTTAAAAATATTTAATTTAAATTTTATTGGCTTAAGTAAAATATTTTTATAGTAATTTTTAAACATTAATTTGGTTTTAATTATTTAAAATTTACAAAAATAAAATCATTAAAATTATTTAAAAATTGCAATAATAAAAATTTGAATATTAAATCTAAATTTAAATAAATTAGTTTCAGATATAAGAATTAAAATATTGATCATCCATCTGATTAGGAGAGGCACAATCCAAAATCAACACACAACATTTAAACATGTAAACACTACAAAAAACAATTACACACCCCATATTCCTCAATAATCATGGAAAATATATGAAATGGAATCAAATCGAGTTATGACGAGTCCGTTTATGGACGCAATCAATCACGATCGATCTGTTTGAATCAGAGTAAATTGTTTGATAATGATTATCGACTGGTTGTGGAGGGTATTTCACAAATGAGCGCTCGAATACTCGATATATTAACGACAAATAATAAAAATTGAAGGGATTGGAAATCTTTTTTTCCAAATCTCATTGTAAGTTCTCACTATTTTCATTTATAATCGAAAATTTAGGACATTTTCCTTTAAAATAAATGAATGTCATTATGAATTGAACTTTCGTCAAGAAATCGATTAAATTTTATCATGTTTTTTGATGAAATACCTTGTATTATTTGAATAAATATCGATCGAAATTCGTTAATTGATTGAATTTCCAAACTGTTCAGTGAAGGCAAAGATGGATGAATTTGAGTATCAAAATATCAAAGAGTTTATTTGCGATTTTCGATTGATGCTGTTCAATTGTTACCGATATTTCGGCTGTGACTCAAAGATGGGCAAGCTGGCGGCCAAGCTCGAGTCTATGTTCGAGCAGAAGTTGATTTTATTGCCGATGTTTGTAATTTATATTTATAATAATTTAAATGATTTTTTTCCGAATAAAATTTCAATTTAAATATTTTATTTTTGTAAAAATTTTCATTTAAAAAATGTATTTCAGCATATATATTTAATATGCGGAGTGTTTCAGAAGTAGAGATACAATTTTATATTTATTTTAAACTATTTTTTTTAAAAACAATAGAGTTAAGTTGAATTTTGATCATCTCTATGAAGATCAATAGTACTGCTCTCACTTGAATTCATCACTCAATGTTTCATATCCCAAAACTCATCCAAATCTGAACTAACTTGAAAAGAGTTATTTTATTTAAGACTAGAAAAATAGCCGTCATATATGAAGGGTGAGCTGAATTTTCGTCTTTGAACGTTTCTGTTTTAATTTTCAAATCGTAATTATTATAATTTATTATTAATTGTTTCGAATTCTGTGTTGATTTAACAGTCGGTTAGTTAAATCGGCTCTCGGCGCCTTTCGGTGAAGGCGCTGTACAGAAAGAACCGTCTCGATGTGGACTATGCAGACCTATCTCAACTTTATGCGGATTCCCTCACTTTTCCTCCACCATTTCGCATTTTATCAGCATATAAATGATCATAGTAAAATTTGAGATTGACCGACAAACCGTGAATCAGATGATAACGAAATTTTGCAAATTTACCCTAAATTGATTTTTAGAAATATGATTAGTAAATAAGTGATAGAAATCGCCATTCGTCAAATAAATTAGTACTTAGGGTGTCCAAAAAGTCCTCAGGTGGCCTTTAAAAACACACTAATATTTAACCAAATTTGGACTGAATATTATTCACACTGTTATATTATTCACTTGCTTTTATTATGTTTAAAATTTAAAATCTTGTAATAAAAGAGTGAATATTTAAACAAAACATTAATTTTCCTGTTAATAATCCACAAATCTAAAACCCGCTTTCTTCAAACTAATTTCACTATTTTTTATCCTGTAACACTAATAAAAATAGTTCAGAACTTGGGTATGTTTTAACCGTACCCTATTCAGAAGGTTTTAAAACATTTACAAATTCTTTTTTTTTAAAGCAGTATATGACACAATAAATTTAAAAATAATTTCCCGCACCTAAAAATTCTTCAACACCGGTGGGATTGTGTTCGGATCTCATTTACCAATATACATGTAATAGGTGTAATGCCACATACTTTGGAGAGACTTCACGTCATCTCTGTAAGATATCATCGCGATCTGTCTTCCTGGGCTTTTTGTTTGTGCATCTGAAAATTGTCTAACGGAGTCTTTGCTATTGAGCCATTCAAGACAGTCGGAGACACAGGGCTCATCAATGCCTGATCTTGTCTTTGCAAAAAGCGTAAGGAGTCCCGAATATTTTTTTTTCATTGGCAACTCCTTCAATCGCTGCTCTCAACTCTTCGAGTGTGCTTGGACGTTGTTCGCGATGATAAATTCTACCTTTCATGTAGCCCCACAACCAATAGTCACATGCTGTAAGA
>MQRK01145812.1:0-15682 GCA_001938485.1 Girardia tigrina | reverse complement strand
ATAAAAAATATTTTTACAGTCATAACAATTTATATATTTTAATAGAAATTATGAAACAATTTTAAATAAATTTGAAAATAAATTTTTAGTTTTAATGGGAAAGTTATTTAATAAATTTGAAAAATTTTAAGTAAATTTTGAAATAAATTTTTAGTTAAAATATGAAGATTATTTAATAAATTTGCAAAATTTTAGAAATTGAATCGAAAAAATTTAATGGATTAAATCATGGCAAGAAAATTAAATTAACAGAAAAATTTGTTTAAATGTGTGAATTTTTGTTATAGTAATAAATTTTTGTGTTAAAAAAAATGAATCCTGATATTGAGGTTGCAACCACTTCTCACACTGATAATATTCTATCCAATTAATATTTTTTTCTGAAGACAGAATTACACCATCTTACAACTGTTTAAGAAGTATAAAAAGAAAACACTCTAACATACAAAGATATAAAGAGCTGATCAAATATATTTTATAGCATTAGGTCGTTGAGTATGAAATTTGTAGAACTAAAGTCAAAGTTTATTGATAATTTACCAATACAAATATTTATGACATTCATCAAAATATAAACCCATATTATCGACACACTTTTGCCTTTTGAGCTGCAGCTTGTTGACACAATCTGAATAAAAATTTGGCGGGCGAGAATCTATAAATTCCTCAAAGGCCATTTTTACGATATCTTCGGAATTAAATGTTTTCCTATCAAAAAGTTGTTCAAATTGGGAATGAAATGATAGTCAGTTGATGCTAGGTCTGGTGAGTATGGAAAATGATGCAGAAGTAACGACTCAAGTTCCTGTAATATTGTCGAAGTATTAAGGGCAGTATGTGGTTTTGCATTGTCGTGGAGCAAGATGGGAGTAGACATGTTTACCAAACTGGGTTGTTTTTCTTTTAGTTTCCGCATCATATCTTCCAATAGGTTGCAGTAGACATCTGGTATGATCCGATGAACTAGGTTTCATGAAGTCATAATGGATTACACTTGTGGTAAGAAAAAAAGTCATTAGATAAAATGAAATCAACCGACAACAACAATATTGATAGATATGAAGATCACGCCATTACCAATTTTCAAACATCGGGTGTTAGCATTGAATATTATTCGATTGCTGGGTCTGAGCCAAGTATCTATATTGACAATGCGTCGTTCACGGACACCGCCACTGAGGATAACGACATATAGACTCGCCTACCTCAATCCAAATCTCATATTTAGACCGCAGTTGACATAGACACTAGAGAAACGGTCTCAGTACCGTTACCAACACCGCGACATCCGGCAACAACCGTACAAAATAATCATGAAATACTACGGTGACCCTACAAAGCGCCCCGATAAAAGCGCCACCCGACAAAAGCGCCACTTTTTTGAAAAATTTTTTTAAATTTATTAACAGAAAGCATCCTTATTTCTACTATTATTATATTGTTTAAATCCCAAATATTAAAGGACTTTTTGAATTTTTATAAAAAAAATTGTAAAACTTATATTATTTCGGATTTAAACAATATAATGATAGTATAAATAATAGCGCCCAACGACTTGTAAAATCGAAACAATAACAAAAGCAACAAAATGGTAAAAAAGAGTAATAGAATGAAAAGAAAAAGTAAAAAAATTACACATTATATTATATTTCCAGATTATATGACAATCGTTTTAGATAATTTATAATATCATTTTGATTAAAATTTTCTGTTAATATTTTTGTCCGTTTCTTTAGGCTTACACTTTTGTTTTTCTAAGCTTCTGTTTGTCGAAATCCGGCTTGAAAACGGTCATATTCTATTTCCATTTGATTCTGTTCTTTTTTAAAGTGTTCCACTATTATAAAAATTGAGGGATGGTTGCACTCTACGGTTTGTTGAAAGGCTCTATGTCAACCTTCAACTGAATTATTTGTACACGGCAAATCACTATTAACTATACCAAACATATTCCAAACGTTTATTGGAAACATTGGTACTACTCTACGGTTGCGTCTCATTCATCCAATATAATTATCCTCCAAATAATTAGGGAAATAGTCACAATATTCAAGAACGTCTATTAAAGTGGATGGAAAATTTCTTGATGGAGAACAAATTGTCCATTTTTTGTACCATGTTGGAGCTTCAATTTGTATTTTTTTGTATTGTATTGTGCACCACATTTTCTAAGTGTTCACAAAATGTTGTTTTGTCTAATTTTATAAATTTTCTAATTAAAATATTTTTCTTGTTAAAAAGTTTTTTTGACTTTTCAAATTAGATCATTTAAGAATTACTTCTGTTAAAAATTTAAACAAAAATTTCCAAAAGTGGGCGATTTTGTCAGGGTGCTTTTGTCGGGGTACCAAATACCACAGTTTTCAATATGAATTTGAGTTTCATGTTCTCATATTCATAATATTAAAATACTCTTTCTGAAAATTCCCAAAACAAAGAAAAAATAAAAAAAATATTTTTGCAATAACACTAATAAATAAACGATTCTTTATCAAGAATATTCTTCCATAGTTAAAGAGTTTGGGTTTAAATGGAACAAAATAATCACTGAAAACTTTTTTTGATTTCTTTGAGAGGATATTGTACATCATTGATTGTGTTATTATGAATAAAGAAGAGAATATTAATGTTTCCATAAAACCACAAAAAAATTAAATTCACTTTTTTAAAAATTTTCAGTGCCTCTCAAAATTGTCACATTTCGTATAATTTGGAAATGAAAGACCAAATATTAATCATTTATAATCAGACTTATTAAAATAAGGTTCGTTATAGAAGAATGAACCTCCAAAATACTGACAGTTTAACCGCACTATGTAACTATCATAAGACCTGTGTATCACTCACATGCTTCATTTAACCAAGTCGAATAAATTATACCAATTTAAGTCAACCCTTAAATTGTCGAGATAAATTTGATTAAGTATAACTATTTTTTGATTTCATTTAAAATAAAAACTTCTTGTGAAATAAGGAAGGTGTAATCTTTACTCTAGCGATACACAAACTCGGAGATTGCGTCCCACACTGAGATCTATATGTTTTCCAATGATTACTGTGGTAGATGTCATATCCAGATTGTCTGTGAATTTTTCGGCAAGTAAAAATCATAAAAGATGACTAGTTTAGAGATAAATCAAGTCAACAAATTAATTTGCACGGTATAACAAAAGGTCTCATGACTTCAGTGGTATCCAGACAATTGCTCTTAAAAAGTTTCTTCCTTAAAATTACTCCCCAAAATGTCCTCCGTATAAAAATTGCTCCTCTCATTATTACTCCTTATTAAAATTACTCCCAATTATTGCTCCCTAAAAACTGGTCCACGAACAAAAACTGCTCCATCAAAAACTGGGTTTGGGTTAGGGTGAAGGTTAGCGTTTAGGTTAAGGGTTAGGGTTACGGGGTTAGAGATTAGGGTTAGGTTAAGGATTACTGGGTTAGAGGTTAGGGTTTAACCTAACCTTAAGAGATCGTATCCTAAAAACTGTACCATATTTTATGCATTGAAATTATATTTGCAGTTAATTTTTGATATTAAAATTCCAATTCTTGCAAGGAAATCGTCATGGAGCAATTATTTTGCAGAGCGATTGTAAATGAAGCAATTATTCTTGGATCAATTTTTGGAGAGCAATTTTATGTAAATCGACTTCAGTATGTACTGGTTTGTGTCGCAAACTTCCATTCAGAACATCTTTAGAATTTTTTGAGATCAACATAAAAAGGTTTGAGAAGCCTTGGTATACTCTTATACCTCTGCATTTCACGATTATTCGTATTCGTATATATCATACCATTATAGTTTTCTTACATGACTTAAATGTTTGATTTATTAGATTAAATAAATCTTAAATTAACAATAAGTAAATATGACTTCTATATTTGAACAACTGACTCATTGAGTTTCTAAAATGTCAAAAAAGAGTGTCTAATAATAAGTCATTTAAAAACATAATAAAACTTTAAAATCTATGAAAATTCATTTAAACAGGTTTTTCACTTGTTAAATTAAATTGAGATACAATCCAATGCTCATTTGAAAAGATCCTTAACCTTCAGTTACCACGTGGGAGACCATTTTAACATTTTTAACATTTTTATAATATATGTAACTGAAAATGTTTTTTGTCCATAACTAATGTAGGCATTATGTTATTCAGAAGCTCGGTAAAGCTTAAAAACATTTTCAAAATGTAACCTTTGTCGACAGTCTTTTCTTGTGCTACTGGTCAGAAAACTTTGGGTTGACAATTTTTTAAATAGACAAGCAGATAGACTATTTAAAAGCGATGAGATTATTTGCCGAAGACCGATATTACTAAGGCGTCCGTTTTCAAGCTAGGTTCAGGAATTCCTTTAAAAATATTTAGAAACGTTACCGTTTAATAAAAATTAAAAATATGATTGATGTAAAGTTATGTAAGACTGAGTTGACTCATTTCGTCATAGTCACTTTCTATCGCAAATTGAACAAAATAGATGTCTGATTCACTGAGACTTCTAAATCTTACTTTTGGTTGTTTCGAAAAAGAAGTACTTCGATTTATACATTTATTAAATAACGCATACGAAAATTGCAATTATAAATATGGTCGGTAATACTTTTAGAGATTATATATGTTATTATTTAGATTTAAGGCAAAGAAAATTGTTCATAGAAGTGAGTGGTATATAAACCTTTATCCCTAAAGATGCTTGATATAAAAAAAACGTTTCACTTCGAAAATTCCTATGAAATATCAATCGTAACCTTATATTTGAGTAACGGTTCATCCATAAACCCCTTCATCAATATGATTGTTTTTAGCCCATGAACTAATTCAACTAAGTAAACTAAGCACATTAATAACAGATACCTTTGGTATCTTTTCGGTAATTTATATTTGAATAGTGTTGATCTTAGATTAAACAACATTTATTACTCGATTGTGATAATCATTTTTGTTCTGCTTACAATTTCATCAATCAAATGTTAAATCTGTATACATTGTATTAAATTTATACAAAATCGTCTATCCAATCAATTTTCATGCCAATACTTTCACCTACACAATTCTCTACTTTTGTATAAAATTGGATCGTTAAAAATAATTATTTGATTCGATTTTCTTTCCTGAAAATAGCATTCATTTTATAATTATCTAAACTGAGTCCGGAAGACGTTCAGCCCCATCAGTTATTTTCATTATCTGTTGGATTGATTAAAAATTAACTACTAGAAAATTGACCGTTCTAAAATTATATAAACTTTTTCCTTCATYGTGTWTTGGAAAATAATTAGTTTGAAGTACAAATGGTTTTTCTAATTATGAGGAGTTAGTTAAAATTTTCAATTCGCCAAATAATCTATAAAGGTTTTTTAATTTAAAATTTTAATAAATATTAAATAATTGCGTTAAACATAAAGTTTATAAAAAAAAGTTAAAAGGATTTTTTTTAAAAAACATTAAAAATTAAATAATAATGTAAAACAAAAAGTGCATAAAGTTTAAAAATCTTAAATGTTTATATTAAAAAAAATTAACATATTTCGAATGGAAAATATTTAGTAAAAGTTTTAAGCTAAAAATTTTAAAAATAAATAATAAAAACAATAAATTGCAAAATATTATTTCGAAGAAAGAGAAAAAGATCCTTTAAATTTCAAAACATTGTAATAATTTTTCGTAATAAAATTGAAATCACCAAACCCTAAGAAAATTTGTTTAACCCTTAGTCGCCCAAGAAATTTGAAAACTTTTATTGTCCTTTATTGACCAACGGTCTTTACCAGTATCACATATTTTAAACCAGTATTACACTCTAGTATTTATTTTATACTATAAAAATAAAAGTATGAAAAATATTGAAAATTTGAATCAGATCCTTAGTCTAGAAGATTAAATGGAGATGAGATCTCATATAACTACAATTCTGATATTCAAAACCATCAACAAATGTGAAGAAACTGTAAAACCGTGTACAGATCATTACATGACACATAACATATGACGAAAAAAGTCATCTTCAAATATGAAAATATGTCAAATCAGTTCAAATAGTCCCAGAACTTAACACTATTTCCAAGATTTACAATCTATATCTTGCTCTCTATTTAGTGGCAGATGCAATAAGTAGTTTTGTTACCAATTTCTCAAATCAACATCAAATCAAGCCCCTTCTCCAGATGGTAGAAACATCCTTAGACTTTTTTGAAGAAATTTGCCACTCCATTTAGATTGACGAAGATGAACTCTAAAACTATAGAGCCAATCTCAGTACCTACTAGAATATTTATCCTCTCTTTTTCTTGAAAAAGGAAAACCTAATAAAACCTTCGTCTCTACAACGACTCAAACGACTCCATTGAACTATTATTAATTTGATCACAGAAGCAAACAAATCCTTGCAACTAACATCGACTTACCTTCTGGTTTTTCAACCAACTCCCTTTCATCCCAAAAAATCAAATCCACCGTAGAGTTACGCAATCGAATCTAGGGATGGGGAATATTCACAGACTCATCTGGAAACAATTACGAACTTAGCAAGAAACATACACATCTCTGGTAACAAAAATCCATTATATCTTTACCAATTACTAAAGGCTCACCTTCTAACCTTATTGTCATCAAAATATTAAACACAAATGAAGAATTCATTGAAAATGCTAAAACCGTCATGAAATTCAAATATTCAAACACTTTCACAATCTCAGAAACCAAGATGAATCCGATTTTCATCACTGGAAAGTCTCCAAAATCGACAATGAAATTCAACTCTCAAAAAGAACCAACCTACTCTTAACATACAACCTATTGAAATACTAGTTCTACCAAAACCCCTAACAACGAAGTCGACCTAGACATCACTGACTCAGAAATTCCTACTAAAAATATAACGACACAAAGAGACCTATCAGACTCAGAAATTCACACTGAAACTGAGCCTCCAAAGAAAAAACGCAAGAACAAAAAGTAATACAAAAATGTCTGTCTAGCAACAAAGCAGGCACAAACTCATCTAGCTTTCCCTTCAATATTGCATGGTTCCTCATATTAGCAAACTAAGAAGGATGTAGTAAAGATTTAAGACATCGCGTAGGGCATGTGGTTTAAGTGTGAATTCTGTTTGATACATTGAAGTACCAGCGATCAACTAAGAGTTAATCATGGATTTTGAATATTTAATATTTTTTTAAATTTTAAATAAAATTTTCCCAACAAATTAAAATATTATTTTTTTATCATATTTTTTACAAACGATTATTTATCTTTTTTTAGAACAATTTGTCAAATATGTTTACGAAATTTTATTGCCAATTTGAATTTCTTGATTTAATTAAATTAAATATTTATAGAATCGATATAAATATTGTCGTTATGAAACAAAAAGTGTGCAATTCGAATTCATAATCATCATTAAACACAAACTTGTTTTTTTTCTTTACAAATAACTTTACAAATAAACAAATTTTCGAGTCAATAGAAAAAAAAATCTCTATGATTAACAAAATCAACAAAGTTATTTAAATAAAAAAAATGATATCATCAAGACAATTTTTTAAAAACAACAACATTGAAATAAATAGAAAAATATCATAACAAGTCAATGAGCTGAGTAACAATCTCTGGTTGTGATTATCTGATTGCACAAAAAATTATTATATTTTATTAATATAAAAAAATATTATTATTTCAAAAAAAACTTTCTCTACAAATTTTCTATTACTCTAAAACTCTAACAAAAAATACACAATCGATTACATATTGTGCCAGAGTGAAATACACACACACATTCACCAATTTCAAATGAGATATTGTATTAACACACACTCATTTTGAAAATTCGGAGACACACACACATATATGTTTAAGCACAAAACTCAACGTACACACAAACACGCATTTTTCTACACAATTCGAGTGAATTATAATCACATTGTATTAAATACACATAAGCACACGAGCACGCCTGCACGCACGCACACACACACACGCATACACCGGCATTATAAGAATTTATTTTTCAAATACCAATTCGTTTGTTTGATCATCATTTTTCTATTAGAAAAATGGAGTTGAAAGACGCGATCTGATTGGTCGATTGAAACTGAGTGTATCATGTTGTAACAATTTTATTGACCAGCAAAAATACAATTTTTGGAATAATCACACAATTATCTTCGATTTTTTTTATTAAAATAATAATATTTATAATAATAATAATAATAATAAAAAAAATCGAAAATAAATTCCGATCTTCTGGAACGAAAATGCGGCATGACATGATTAATGTATGAAGTTGTTTGGGAAGAGATATTTTAATTTGTTTTTTGATAATAAAATATGACATTATTTTAATAGTTTTTTTTATATTTTTCAGATGAACGGAAATTCCAATTGTTACATATCGTCGAAAGATTTCTCATCAGTAAGTCAAATCAAAACCTCGAAAACAAATCTTTATATCAAAGGGTTACACAGTAACTTCACCGATGAAGACATACTCAACCTCGCTCCCGACCGATCATTGGTCAGATCGGTGAAGGCCGCAATAGAAGACGACAAAAAATGTAAAGGTGAGTGTCGAGTTTTCCGAGATTCCGGGACAAAATTAAACGCTGTAGTTTAGGTTATGGGTTCATCGATTTTGTGACACCAGAAGACGCAAATTACGGTTTGCTTTACATTCAGGAAAGACATCCGAATTTTACGATTAAGTTTGCAAAAGTCAGTTTGTTATTTTTCCACTTTTAATTTATTCAATCATTTCCCTTTACAAATAGGAAAACGAAAAAGACAAAACGAACCTCTATATTACAAATCTTCCGAAATCTTGGACAAGTAAAGATAGCGAAAAGTTGAAAAATATCTTTGAAAAGTACGGAGAAATCCAGTCAGCCTTTATCATGTTGGAAAAATATGCTAATAAACCTCTTGGTAAAATTTTATTTTATTATATTTTTTAATGATTTTTATTTTACTCTAAAACTCGAATTAATCCACCTCCCCGAAATAGTTCTCCACTTCAATGATTTTTTTTCTGAAATAGTGGAGGAATAAAAAATTCCGTTTATTTGTTTCTCTTAATTTTTATTTCGGTAATTCGTTTAATTTTTGATAATGCCTCCAATAATTCCTTAACTGCTATATTTTTTGAAAAAAACTTTGCTAAAACAATAATCCCCCGTGGAGGATTATTTCGAGTTTCAAATTATTTTCATTTAAAAATTTTTTTTTCATTTTATGCGAATTAATAATCAGTATTGTTAATAAATATAAATAAAGTTTGTATGAAAGTACATTTAATTTACATTTAAAACTCGTGATTGTAAATTCGGTTTGGATTAATATACATCATCGAATTTTTTAAAAATTATAGAAAAATCTTTTTTATTATAATTCGCAAAATTTAGGAATATATTTAGTAAAACGATACTTCAATAAAAATCATTAAAATCTAATATTCATTGAGGTATATTCCAAAATCACACCTATGACCCCTTCCTGACCTCATTTAATGTTTGGCTGAAAGCCAGATTGAAATTTTAACCCTAGGAAGCAATAGGCAACTCGTTCAAAGATTGAACTAAAATTATTCTCTATAAAGCGGGTTTTATAAAATAGTTCCGTCTTTCGGTCCTCCCCCGTGGCACGAGGTCTGTAGTGACTGTTTACAACACATTTAAATTTTCTTCTTTATAAAAAAGCAAGCTCAAAAAAATTCTGAATTTTTATTTCTTGAAACAGTTACTATGTATAACGTATATATTTTATTGGTCATTGATTTTTTTTTAAAATACAAGTTATAAAATATAAATTTAGTAAACACTTAAATTAACTTCTACTATAAAAAAATTTAAAATAGCGTAATATTTACTTAGACTTTGCAAAAGCACAGAGATTTTTTTGCTGAGACCCGATTATATACCAGATTATTTGATTTGGTTGATCTCTACACAGAAGTTTGTTTAAAGTTTTACAAATTCTAATTCTTAAGAATAATACATATTGGTAATTATAGAATCTCTACTGGCCATTGATCTTTTTTATTAGGTTGAAGTTGTTATAAAGGTACTTCACCATTTAACCTCATCTGTCACAGAACTAATAAAATGAAAAATACAAGGTTGTAAATAAGCACGAGCAACAGAAACCAATACCGTTGTAGAACAACAACAAATGACAAATAAGAAATGACTTTGCCGGTCACGAAATTCGACTGTCGGGTGACACGGTGCTACTGTACTAGATCTCTCTAATTTGAGAACCCTAAAATTTGTTATAAATGGTTCATAGTTTTGATGGATCTCGACATCTCTCGAGTCAGGTGGCCTTCGTTTGTTTGTCCATGCTCCTTCGGTTAGAGAGTCGAGTTGGGACATCTGGGAGAGACTGATTAATAGAATTCTTGTGATCATTCGACACCAGGTAGGTATACCCAGAAATATTCATACAGCGAGTTTTTGACATCGGAGCAGGAAAACCTGAACGAGAATTAGAATTGTTGACAAGTCAAAAAGAAATTTCCTCGGATTGTCTTGATTCTTCATCAGAGGGTAGGTGAGTATACGATGCGCAGACTAGGAAGAGCTGTTTTTATCAATTTTTATCAGCTGTTTCATCACTGCAATTCAGAGGTCCGAAATTTAAACAAAAAGAATATTATTAAATTTTCATTACTTGTTTTCCAAATGAAAATTAAACTATAATTGTCTAACGATCTTCTTTTATAACATAACTAGATAAAGAAAACAGAAATGCAGACTTGTGATCATTCTGACTGTATTTAACAAACGCACAATGATAAATACATTTTATTCTTTTATAGTTTAGATTTTTTGGATATTCGTGTTATGTTTCTTCGTTTTTATGAATATATTTGTGGAGCTACCTGACATTGCTCTGGAAAATACTTTAACCGTTTCAGAAAGGACAAGGCGCTAGAATTTTTATTAAAGCTCCATATGTAAGCTGCTAATTAATAGATCATGACTCTTTAATTCATGTGTTATAGCCCAGTGCTTGTTACTTCATACTTCTGTGTATAATAAATAATTCCCATAAATAAATCTTTTATTGAAATATGTCTGGTAAACAACATTCGTAAACCTTCCTCCTTCAAAAGTATATATATATATATATATATAACTCGGATCTGATATATAAATTAATCATTATGATTCAAGATTCTCTCAAAGAAATGTTTTGAACTTTAGTTCTATTTTATAACTTAGTTAAATTTTCAAAATTTTTTCAAGAATTAATATAGCATTTTCAGGTAAACATAAGTTACATTCCTATAAGGGTCTTCAAAAATCCTATTTTTTCTATTCTTTTGTATTCAAAATTTTAGAATAAGTAGTTTTTTAACAGTTAGAAAATATTACAATCTGATTAATCGAATTTAGAACTCGGAGTTTTCTCCAGTGATACAATAATTATTTAAAAAAGAAGATGCTCTTAACTTTAACTCGACGAAGAACGTCTGAGTTGGAAGTTTGGTTAAATTTGAATGTACGGTAAAAAACGCATTGCTAACAGACAACAAGACCAACTTTCTAGGTATATTAAGGTTGGTTCTAGGTGGATAAAGGGAAAATTTAATTGACAAATTAAGTGTCTTTAAAAGTAAATAAAACCGCAATGTTACGATCTCATGTCCCCAGAAACTTAATCCTCTTTTATTAGTAAAGTATATAAACTTTTATATAAACATTTTATATACAGTTTTCATCATGCACATTATATACACTTTTTTGATACGGGTAAAATATTATTACTATTTTAATTATATACAAAGACAAAAACATTTGTTCGATTTCATTTAACTCATAAAAAAGAATTCAATATAAACATTTTGAGTCCCAGAACCTTTTTCTTTAAAACGCTAACCGATAGGTTACTTGTGTAAATCGTCTTTGGAGAGCACAAAATATATCTTTTACAATAAAATACTTTTGTGTGAGACTAATGTAGGATTCCCAGCGACAGCGCACTTTGCGATGTTTCCTGTCCTTTTTGATTTTTTGCTCTGGAGACTTCTTTCTTGTAAATTTCATGTTCTTAAGATGGAAGATTATCAAGAACATATTACTGACGAAAGATCACAATAGAATTCTGACTCTGAATTTGATTTGGAGATTACAAAGAAATCCTAGACGAAATGAATTTTTTGTTGAAGTTGTAATCAAAAATCTCTAAAAAATATGCATTTATACGGATTTTAGCGTACCCCTCAGTGTACCTAACTGTTTTCGAACCAATCTAACACTCTTGCATTTCTAATATTTACATTTGTCTTGCTTTATTTACGTACAAAAGTTTTTGTTTATCTTTTTCAAATTTCTTCGAAATGATTTTTCCTTTTCATATGCTTAACAACAATTCCCGTAATTTTTTATGAAAATAAAAACCGCTTGAGGTGGTGTAAGACCTGTAAGAAGCTTGTTTTCTCAACTCATTTTTTTGGATTCCAAAATTTAATTTTACAGGAGTTAGACTTTCCAGGACTTGAATCAACGACATCATTTTATACGTCAACCGCACTCGAAAAAAGTCTCATTGTGTACAGAAGAACGAAGTTTTAATATGATAATGTAAACATATAATTGTCAATAGAAGAATTCCAGTGTTAATCATTCCATTTACGAAATAAAATTAATGATTTATTATTTTGAATAAAAATAGATTTTTCATTAAAAATAATTTATATATATTTTCTTGAAGCTTTTTTAAGAAATTGATTATTGTAAATGTTTTGGAAATTCTTTTCCGTCATCAACGATTATATTTGTTAGTTTTAGTATAACATTTTTATCAAGTTATTTTAAAAAGGAAATTTTATAGATTTATTTATTTAATTTAATATTTGATTGGATAATAATGGCAAAATGGTTTAATACATTTAAAAGTCGATTTTTACAAAAACCTTTTTCAAAATTATTCAAAAATATTAAATTAGCGTTCACAAGACTCGAAATTATGTACATTTTTAAAAAAATATTCATTTCAAAAGTTTAAATTTTGCAAATATTCTGTTATCAATGAAACACAAAATAATTTTGAGCATGAGCATGAAATGAGAATTATTTAAGTAAATTGACCACCAACAGCTGATAGATTCCTGGACCCTTTGCTTTTCGAAGGATTGGTTCGAATATTTTGAACAGATATTAAATGAATCTGAATTGTATATAAATTGGTTATTTTTATGTTATTTTTATAGCAGTTTTAGGTTTTAAGCAGTACGTGTTGATAAAACTTCATCAATCATTGAGTTTGTTATTTGTGTCGCCAATTCAATGTAAAAAGTCATTGCTACGTAATAACGGTCATTAGATTAAACAAGGATATAGACAACGTCAAATCTCACTTCTAGCCACGTTTTATAAGGTTTATAGTGTACAAGAATATATAACGCTACCTTTCTTTAACTGTTAAAGAATGTCAATAAATATGTACAATGATCGTATGAAATTGTTGGCACAAGGATTTATATTGAATTAAATGCTAATAAATATTTCAAAACTAAAAAAATGGGTACCCATTGGAAATGTCGTTTTTTTAATATTTTAACTTGTTTGTCTTACTACACTATTTAAATTTAATTGAGTAAAATTAAAAGAACATAGGGCAAGAGTTTCGTGATCGACGGGGGATAAACCAAGGGAAGCTCATCAGCGACATTTCATACCTTTTGAATTTTGTAATGGAAAAATACAATCGATCTCACAAATGAAATAAGTCGAAATTCTTAGATTTTCTGGATGTTCGTTTAGGCCAAAGATGATTCGTAAAGTCTAAACAAGAAAAGATGGTTGTAGAAGATTAGTTAATACCTGGAAGGTCGTCGAATTTCAATCATCGGGAGCTGATGACTAAAGTAGAGGAATCTCGTGTCCAATCATTTGTAGAAATGACTAATAACATTTTGCTATGTGACCAACGCCTTAACATCCTTCTAAGTCCATTGATAAGGTAAAAATAGCAGGTAGGTGGATACCCTACAAACTCTCTGAATGCAACAAAATCTAGTGTTCATTTATTTGCGGTATTTTGTTAGATCCGTATCTTCATTGCCCATTTTTGAAATAAATTATAACAAATGAAAGTAAATGGTTTCTTTACAATAACCCAACACGAAACAAAAATGGTTATTTCCAGGAAAGACCGCTTTCTAATTCTCAAAACTAACTTATATGTGAAAAGAGTAAAAAAGGTGAAATCAGCCATGTGCTGATACAACTTAGCTAATTAATAACTTCTAATGTATATTGTCAATAATTACGCATGTAAAAGAAACTTTAGCCGTTGAATAGTCTAGTTATCATTCAGTAAAAGAATTTCAGACCACATGATCCAAAGAAGACGCAAGAAAACCTAAAAGAATTTGGGTGGGAAGTTCTTTCTCGTACACCATATTCTCTTAATTTAGATTCCTCAGACTACCATCTATTTCAATCTTTATAAACAGAATGGTAAAAGGTTTACATTATTTGAGACCATCATTAATGGATAGTTGCAGTTTTTCGCCTTCAAGAATGATGATTTTTATTCAAAAGGAATAGATGAGATAGTTTCCTAATGGAAAAAAAACGATAGATTGTGGTGAGATTACATTTCGGAATAAAATTACAATAATCATTATATAATCTTTATTTTAAAATATTGATAAAAACGACTTTTTCCAAGAGATTCTATAATAATAAACGATTATAAGTTAGTGATTGATAAAATTTAAACCGTTATTATTTCATTAAAGGTGTTGGATTTGTACGATTTTTCCATGAAGAGTCAGCTCAGTTAGCAATCAATGACCTGGAAACGAACCAACAGATCCTTTCAGAAGATTCAACTGGACCTTTGGAAGCAAAATATGCAGACAAGCACAATACTGATTCAAGACGTAAACATTCATCTGTGAAGTCAAACCTAAATGGAAAATTACAAAGCTCAAACCAAATGCCCTTATTAACGAGTCCTAATGGTTCTCAAATGTTGACAGCATTGGTGGACAACAGGTCAGATGAATAACATACTCAAATTTACTAAATTTTACCTGTTATAAACCTCCTTAGAGATGTTTTTTGATGAAATCCCATAGCGAAATAGTTCTTATATTTTATAAGACATTTTTTTTAATCTAATGAGCATGATGCAGGGTAACAACCTCCAGTAAACAAAATACGATATCTTTTATGCTTCTCAATTCGATATTATTTTCTTATTTTAAGTTGTTTTGATGATCATCAAATATAAAATTGTAAAAGATGAATAAATTATTTTTTATGAAATTAAATCAATTTTATATCATATTTGCTTCCTTTAATTCGGAAATTAACAAGTCTCGCAATAATTTGGCTTCAAAATATGTTCTTCTTACTTAAATCTTTATCCAATTAACCCTTTTGGTACAGTTTTTATTCGATTTTTGAAATTCCACTTTTGAAATGTTCATGGACAAGAAGGATTTTTAATGTACATGAAAACCGGTATAGAGATAAAAAATAAACTGATCTGGTAAGAATATGGAATTAGATATAAGAATTGTAAATATATATACTTTTCATGCAGTGACAAGATATAAAGAAGGAAAATAACTCATTACCTTATAGAACTCAAAGGAGGACTTGAAGAATAAGGAAGAGAACTGTTTATATCTTAACATTCACATTAAATTGATTTAGAGATCTATC
>MQRK01145811.1:0-11064 GCA_001938485.1 Girardia tigrina | reverse complement strand
ATATATATATATATATATATATATGATTCTTTTATTCTAACAAGATTCACTACATGTTTCATATTAAATTGAATTTCTTCAGGTCTTTTGTCCATTGAAAGAACGAAAAGCTTTAACTAAAAGTATAAATTATTATTCGTATTAAATTATAGAAATTTTTACAATTACGATTGATAATAAATACAACTATAAAATTTTCAAATTAAATTGCATTATTACTTATTTTAAGTTACAATAATACAATTCAAAGATTTTTTATTTTTATAAGTCTCTTAGTAAATTAAAAAACGCTATAATAAAACTCTTAAACAAACCTAAAAAATTAACATTAAATTAAAACCTTGAACAAATAAAAATTAAAATATTTTGATTTCACTCTTCTAAAAAAATTATAATATACTTATTATATAATACAAATTTAAATTCTTTTTTAAATATCACAAAAATGTTTTCTTAAAGAAATTTTATTATAAAATTGTTTAATCTTTTAACTATAATAAAAATATAAATACAACTACATTATAACATCAACTATTAAATAAATCCTAAATAAAAATATTTGTTGTTTCCCCTATGAACATTTATTAAAGGGTTATAATGATTCGCAATATTTTCGTTTTGAATCCATTCATATTTGACTGACTTCATTCRACACTTCAACAAACGTTCGTAGACTTTACTCTTTCGATTTGAATGTGAGTGCTCACTAATACGAGTTCGAAGATGACGGTGTGAATGTTTACAATTATTGTTTACTATTATAAAAATAATGATAGATCTCTAAATCAATTTAATGTGAATGTTAAGATATAAACAGTTCTCTTCCTTATTCTTCAAGTCCTCCTTTGAGTTCTATAAGGTAATGAGTTATTTTCCTTCTTTATATCTTGTCACTGCATGAAAAGTATATATATTTACAATTCTTATATCTAATTCCATATTCTTACCAGATCAGTTTATTTTTTATCTCTATACCGGTTTTCATGTACATTAAAAATCCTTCTTGTCCATGAACATTTCAAAAGTGGAATTTCAAAAATCGAATAAAAACTGTACCAAAAGGGTTAATTGGATAAAGATTTAAGTAAGAAGAACATATTTTGAAGCCAAATTATTGCGAGACTTGTTAATTTCCGAATTAAAGGAAGCAAATATGATATAAAATTGATTTAATTTCATAAAAAATAATTTATTCATCTTTTACAATTTTATATTTGATGATCATCAAAACAACTTAAAATAAGAAAATAATATCGAATTGAGAAGCATAAAAGATATCGTATTTTGTTTACTGGAGGTTGTTACCCTGCATCATGCTCATTAGATTAAAAAAAATGTCTTATAAAATATAAGAACTATTTCGCTATGGGATTTCATCAAAAAACATCTCTAAGGAGGTTTATAACAGGTAAAATTTAGTAAATTTGAGTATGTTATTCATCTGACCTGTTGTCCACCAATGCTGTCAACATTTGAGAACCATTAGGACTCGTTAATAAGGGCATTTGGTTTGAGCTTTGTAATTTTCCATTTAGGTTTGACTTCACAGATGAATGTTTACGTCTTGAATCAGTATTGTGCTTGTCTGCATATTTTGCTTCCAAAGGTCCAGTTGAATCTTCTGAAAGGATCTGTTGGTTCGTTTCCAGGTCATTGATTGCTAACTGAGCTGACTCTTCATGGAAAAATCGTACAAATCCAACACCTTTAATGAAATAATAACGGTTTAAATTTTATCAATCACTAACTTATAATCGTTTATTATTATAGAATCTCTTGGAAAAAGTCGTTTTTATCAATATTTTAAAATAAAGATTATATAATGATTATTGTAATTTTATTCCGAAATGTAATCTCACCACAATCTATCGTTTTTTTTCCATTAGGAAACTATCTCATCTATTCCTTTTGAATAAAAATCATCATTCTTGAAGGCGAAAAACTGCAACTATCCATTAATGATGGTCTCAAATAATGTAAACCTTTTACCATTCTGTTTATAAAGATTGAAATAGATGGTAGTCTGAGGAATCTAAATTAAGAGAATATGGTGTACGAGAAAGAACTTCCCACCCAAATTCTTTTAGGTTTTCTTGCGTCTTCTTTGGATCATGTGGTCTGAAATTCTTTTACTGAATGATAACTAGACTATTCAACGGCTAAAGTTTCTTTTACATGCGTAATTATTGACAATATACATTAGAAGTTATTAATTAGCTAAGTTGTATCAGCACATGGCTGATTTCACCTTTTTTACTCTTTTCACATATAAGTTAGTTTTGAGAATTAGAAAGCGGTCTTTCCTGGAAATAACCATTTTTGTTTCGTGTTGGGTTATTGTAAAGAAACCATTTACTTTCATTTGTTATAATTTATTTCAAAAATGGGCAATGAAGATACGGATCTAACAAAATACCGCAAATAAATGAACACTAGATTTTGTTGCATTCAGAGAGTTTGTAGGGTATCCACCTACCTGCTATTTTTACCTTATCAATGGACTTAGAAGGATGTTAAGGCGTTGGTCACATAGCAAAATGTTATTAGTCATTTCTACAAATGATTGGACACGAGATTCCTCTACTTTAGTCATCAGCTCCCGATGATTGAAATTCGACGACCTTCCAGGTATTAACTAATCTTCTACAACCATCTTTTCTTGTTTAGACTTTACGAATCATCTTTGGCCTAAACGAACATCCAGAAAATCTAAGAATTTCGACTTATTTCATTTGTGAGATCGATTGTATTTTTCCATTACAAAATTCAAAAGGTATGAAATGTCGCTGATGAGCTTCCCTTGGTTTATCCCCCGTCGATCACGAAACTCTTGCCCTATGTTCTTTTAATTTTACTCAATTAAATTTAAATAGTGTAGTAAGACAAACAAGTTAAAATATTAAAAAAACGACATTTCCAATGGGTACCCATTTTTTTAGTTTTGAAATATTTATTAGCATTTAATTCAATATAAATCCTTGTGCCAACAATTTCATACGATCATTGTACATATTTATTGACATTCTTTAACAGTTAAAGAAAGGTAGCGTTATATATTCTTGTACACTATAAACCTTATAAAACGTGGCTAGAAGTGAGATTTGACGTTGTCTATATCCTTGTTTAATCTAATGACCGTTATTACGTAGCAATGACTTTTTACATTGAATTGGCGACACAAATAACAAACTCAATGATTGATGAAGTTTTATCAACACGTACTGCTTAAAACCTAAAACTGCTATAAAAATAACATAAAAATAACCAATTTATATACAATTCAGATTCATTTAATATCTGTTCAAAATATTCGAACCAATCCTTCGAAAAGCAAAGGGTCCAGGAATCTATCAGCTGTTGGTGGTCAATTTACTTAAATAATTCTCATTTCATGCTCATGCTCAAAATTATTTTGTGTTTCATTGATAACAGAATATTTGCAAAATTTAAACTTTTGAAATGAATATTTTTTTAAAAATGTACATAATTTCGAGTCTTGTGAACGCTAATTTAATATTTTTGAATAATTTTGAAAAAGGTTTTTGTAAAAATCGACTTTTAAATGTATTAAACCATTTTGCCATTATTATCCAATCAAATATTAAATTAAATAAATAAATCTATAAAATTTCCTTTTTAAAATAACTTGATAAAAATGTTATACTAAAACTAACAAATATAATCGTTGATGACGGAAAAGAATTTCCAAAACATTTACAATAATCAATTTCTTAAAAAAGCTTCAAGAAAATATATATAAATTATTTTTAATGAAAAATCTATTTTTATTCAAAATAATAAATCATTAATTTTATTTCGTAAATGGAATGATTAACACTGGAATTCTTCTATTGACAATTATATGTTTACATTATCATATTAAAACTTCGTTCTTCTGTACACAATGAGACTTTTTTCGAGTGCGGTTGACGTATAAAATGATGTCGTTGATTCAAGTCCTGGAAAGTCTAACTCCTGTAAAATTAAATTTTGGAATCCAAAAAAATGAGTTGAGAAAACAAGCTTCTTACAGGTCTTACACCACCTCAAGCGGTTTTTATTTTCATAAAAAATTACGGGAATTGTTGTTAAGCATATGAAAAGGAAAAATCATTTCGAAGAAATTTGAAAAAGATAAACAAAAACTTTTGTACGTAAATAAAGCAAGACAAATGTAAATATTAGAAATGCAAGAGTGTTAGATTGGTTCGAAAACAGTTAGGTACACTGAGGGGTACGCTAAAATCCGTATAAATGCATATTTTTTAGAGATTTTTGATTACAACTTCAACAAAAAATTCATTTCGTCTAGGATTTCTTTGTAATCTCCAAATCAAATTCAGAGTCAGAATTCTATTGTGATCTTTCGTCAGTAATATGTTCTTGATAATCTTCCATCTTAAGAACATGAAATTTACAAGAAAGAAGTCTCCAGAGCAAAAAATCAAAAAGGACAGGAAACATCGCAAAGTGCGCTGTCGCTGGGAATCCTACATTAGTCTCACACAAAAGTATTTTATTGTAAAAGATATATTTTGTGCTCTCCAAAGACGATTTACACAAGTAACCTATCGGTTAGCGTTTTAAAGAAAAAGGTTCTGGGACTCAAAATGTTTATATTGAATTCTTTTTTATGAGTTAAATGAAATCGAACAAATGTTTTTGTCTTTGTATATAATTAAAATAGTAATAATATTTTACCCGTATCAAAAAAGTGTATATAATGTGCATGATGAAAACTGTATATAAAATGTTTATATAAAAGTTTATATACTTTACTAATAAAAGAGGATTAAGTTTCTGGGGACATGAGATCGTAACATTGCGGTTTTATTTACTTTTAAAGACACTTAATTTGTCAATTAAATTTTCCCTTTATCCACCTAGAACCAACCTTAATATACCTAGAAAGTTGGTCTTGTTGTCTGTTAGCAATGCGTTTTTTACCGTACATTCAAATTTAACCAAACTTCCAACTCAGACGTTCTTCGTCGAGTTAAAGTTAAGAGCATCTTCTTTTTTAAATAATTATTGTATCACTGGAGAAAACTCCGAGTTCTAAATTCGATTAATCAGATTGTAATATTTTCTAACTGTTAAAAAACTACTTATTCTAAAATTTTGAATACAAAAGAATAGAAAAAATAGGATTTTTGAAGACCCTTATAGGAATGTAACTTATGTTTACCTGAAAATGCTATATTAATTCTTGAAAAAATTTTGAAAATTTAACTAAGTTATAAAATAGAACTAAAGTTCAAAACATTTCTTTGAGAGAATCTTGAATCATAATGATTAATTTATATATCAGATCCGAGTTATATATATATATATATATATACTTTTGAAGGAGGAAGGTTTACGAATGTTGTTTACCAGACATATTTCAATAAAAGATTTATTTATGGGAATTATTTATTATACACAGAAGTATGAAGTAACAAGCACTGGGCTATAACACATGAATTAAAGAGTCATGATCTATTAATTAGCAGCTTACATATGGAGCTTTAATAAAAATTCTAGCGCCTTGTCCTTTCTGAAACGGTTAAAGTATTTTCCAGAGCAATGTCAGGTAGCTCCACAAATATATTCATAAAAACGAAGAAACATAACACGAATATCCAAAAAATCTAAACTATAAAAGAATAAAATGTATTTATCATTGTGCGTTTGTTAAATACAGTCAGAATGATCACAAGTCTGCATTTCTGTTTTCTTTATCTAGTTATGTTATAAAAGAAGATCGTTAGACAATTATAGTTTAATTTTCATTTGGAAAACAAGTAATGAAAATTTAATAATATTCTTTTTGTTTAAATTTCGGACCTCTGAATTGCAGTGATGAAACAGCTGATAAAAATTGATAAAAACAGCTCTTCCTAGTCTGCGCATCGTATACTCACCTACCCTCTGATGAAGAATCAAGACAATCCGAGGAAATTTCTTTTTGACTTGTCAACAATTCTAATTCTCGTTCAGGTTTTCCTGCTCCGATGTCAAAAACTCGCTGTATGAATATTTCTGGGTATACCTACCTGGTGTCGAATGATCACAAGAATTCTATTAATCAGTCTCTCCCAGATGTCCCAACTCGACTCTCTAACCGAAGGAGCATGGACAAACAAACGAAGGCCACCTGACTCGAGAGATGTCGAGATCCATCAAAACTATGAACCATTTATAACAAATTTTAGGGTTCTCAAATTAGAGAGATCTAGTACAGTAGCACCGTGTCACCCGACAGTCGAATTTCGTGACCGGCAAAGTCATTTCTTATTTGTCATTTGTTGTTGTTCTACAACGGTATTGGTTTCTGTTGCTCGTGCTTATTTACAACCTTGTATTTTTCATTTTATTAGTTCTGTGACAGATGAGGTTAAATGGTGAAGTACCTTTATAACAACTTCAACCTAATAAAAAAGATCAATGGCCAGTAGAGATTCTATAATTACCAATATGTATTATTCTTAAGAATTAGAATTTGTAAAACTTTAAACAAACTTCTGTGTAGAGATCAACCAAATCAAATAATCTGGTATATAATCGGGTCTCAGCAAAAAAATCTCTGTGCTTTTGCAAAGTCTAAGTAAATATTACGCTATTTTAAATTTTTTTATAGTAGAAGTTAATTTAAGTGTTTACTAAATTTATATTTTATAACTTGTATTTTAAAAAAAAATCAATGACCAATAAAATATATACGTTATACATAGTAACTGTTTCAAGAAATAAAAATTCAGAATTTTTTTGAGCTTGCTTTTTTATAAAGAAGAAAATTTAAATGTGTTGTAAACAGTCACTACAGACCTCGTGCCACGGGGGAGGACCGAAAGACGGAACTATTTTATAAAACCCGCTTTATAGAGAATAATTTTAGTTCAATCTTTGAACGAGTTGCCTATTGCTTCCTAGGGTTAAAATTTCAATCTGGCTTTCAGCCAAACATTAAATGAGGTCAGGAAGGGGTCATAGGTGTGATTTTGGAATATACCTCAATGAATATTAGATTTTAATGATTTTTATTGAAGTATCGTTTTACTAAATATATTCCTAAATTTTGCGAATTATAATAAAAAAGATTTTTCTATAATTTTTAAAAAATTCGATGATGTATATTAATCCAAACCGAATTTACAATCACGAGTTTTAAATGTAAATTAAATGTACTTTCATACAAACTTTATTTATATTTATTAACAATACTGATTATTAATTCGCATAAAATGAAAAAAAAATTTTTAAATGAAAATAATTTGAAACTCGAAATAATCCTCCACGGGGGATTATTGTTTTAGCAAAGTTTTTTTCAAAAAATATAGCAGTTAAGGAATTATTGGAGGCATTATCAAAAATTAAACGAATTACCGAAATAAAAATTAAGAGAAACAAATAAACGGAATTTTTTATTCCTCCACTATTTCAGAAAAAAAATCATTGAAGTGGAGAACTATTTCGGGGAGGTGGATTAATTCGAGTTTTAGAGTAAAATAAAAATCATTAAAAAATATAATAAAATAAAATTTTACCAAGAGGTTTATTAGCATATTTTTCCAACATGATAAAGGCTGACTGGATTTCTCCGTACTTTTCAAAGATATTTTTCAACTTTTCGCTATCTTTACTTGTCCAAGATTTCGGAAGATTTGTAATATAGAGGTTCGTTTTGTCTTTTTCGTTTTCCTATTTGTAAAGGGAAATGATTGAATAAATTAAAAGTGGAAAAATAACAAACTGACTTTTGCAAACTTAATCGTAAAATTCGGATGTCTTTCCTGAATGTAAAGCAAACCGTAATTTGCGTCTTCTGGTGTCACAAAATCGATGAACCCATAACCTAAACTACAGCGTTTAATTTTGTCCCGGAATCTCGGAAAACTCGACACTCACCTTTACATTTTTTGTCGTCTTCTATTGCGGCCTTCACCGATCTGACCAATGATCGGTCGGGAGCGAGGTTGAGTATGTCTTCATCGGTGAAGTTACTGTGTAACCCTTTGATATAAAGATTTGTTTTCGAGGTTTTGATTTGACTTACTGATGAGAAATCTTTCGACGATATGTAACAATTGGAATTTCCGTTCATCTGAAAAATATAAAAAAAACTATTAAAATAATGTCATATTTTATTATCAAAAAACAAATTAAAATATCTCTTCCCAAACAACTTCATACATTAATCATGTCATGCCGCATTTTCGTTCCAGAAGATCGGAATTTATTTTCGATTTTTTTTATTATTATTATTATTATTATAAATATTATTATTTTAATAAAAAAAATCGAAGATAATTGTGTGATTATTCCAAAAATTGTATTTTTGCTGGTCAATAAAATTGTTACAACATGATACACTCAGTTTCAATCGACCAATCAGATCGCGTCTTTCAACTCCATTTTTCTAATAGAAAAATGATGATCAAACAAACGAATTGGTATTTGAAAAATAAATTCTTATAATGCCGGTGTATGCGTGTGTGTGTGTGCGTGCGTGCAGGCGTGCTCGTGTGCTTATGTGTATTTAATACAATGTGATTATAATTCACTCGAATTGTGTAGAAAAATGCGTGTTTGTGTGTACGTTGAGTTTTGTGCTTAAACATATATGTGTGTGTGTCTCCGAATTTTCAAAATGAGTGTGTGTTAATACAATATCTCATTTGAAATTGGTGAATGTGTGTGTGTATTTCACTCTGGCACAATATGTAATCGATTGTGTATTTTTTGTTAGAGTTTTAGAGTAATAGAAAATTTGTAGAGAAAGTTTTTTTTGAAATAATAATATTTTTTTATATTAATAAAATATAATAATTTTTTGTGCAATCAGATAATCACAACCAGAGATTGTTACTCAGCTCATTGACTTGTTATGATATTTTTCTATTTATTTCAATGTTGTTGTTTTTAAAAAATTGTCTTGATGATATCATTTTTTTTATTTAAATAACTTTGTTGATTTTGTTAATCATAGAGATTTTTTTTTCTATTGACTCGAAAATTTGTTTATTTGTAAAGTTATTTGTAAAGAAAAAAAACAAGTTTGTGTTTAATGATGATTATGAATTCGAATTGCACACTTTTTGTTTCATAACGACAATATTTATATCGATTCTATAAATATTTAATTTAATTAAATCAAGAAATTCAAATTGGCAATAAAATTTCGTAAACATATTTGACAAATTGTTCTAAAAAAAGATAAATAATCGTTTGTAAAAAATATGATAAAAAAATAATATTTTAATTTGTTGGGAAAATTTTATTTAAAATTTAAAAAAATATTAAATATTCAAAATCCATGATTAACTCTTAGTTGATCGCTGGTACTTCAATGTATCAAACAGAATTCACACTTAAACCACATGCCCTACGCGATGTCTTAAATCTTTACTACATCCTTCTTAGTTTGCTAATATGAGGAACCATGCAATATTGAAGGGAAAGCTAGATGAGTTTGTGCCTGCTTTGTTGCTAGACAGACATTTTTGTATTACTTTTTGTTCTTGCGTTTTTTCTTTGGAGGCTCAGTTTCAGTGTGAATTTCTGAGTCTGATAGGTCTCTTTGTGTCGTTATATTTTTAGTAGGAATTTCTGAGTCAGTGATGTCTAGGTCGACTTCGTTGTTAGGGGTTTTGGTAGAACTAGTATTTCAATAGGTTGTATGTTAAGAGTAGGTTGGTTCTTTTTGAGAGTTGAATTTCATTGTCGATTTTGGAGACTTTCCAGTGATGAAAATCGGATTCATCTTGGTTTCTGAGATTGTGAAAGTGTTTGAATATTTGAATTTCATGACGGTTTTAGCATTTTCAATGAATTCTTCATTTGTGTTTAATATTTTGATGACAATAAGGTTAGAAGGTGAGCCTTTAGTAATTGGTAAAGATATAATGGATTTTTGTTACCAGAGATGTGTATGTTTCTTGCTAAGTTCGTAATTGTTTCCAGATGAGTCTGTGAATATTCCCCATCCCTAGATTCGATTGCGTAACTCTACGGTGGATTTGATTTTTTGGGATGAAAGGGAGTTGGTTGAAAAACCAGAAGGTAAGTCGATGTTAGTTGCAAGGATTTGTTTGCTTCTGTGATCAAATTAATAATAGTTCAATGGAGTCGTTTGAGTCGTTGTAGAGACGAAGGTTTTATTAGGTTTTCCTTTTTCAAGAAAAAGAGAGGATAAATATTCTAGTAGGTACTGAGATTGGCTCTATAGTTTTAGAGTTCATCTTCGTCAATCTAAATGGAGTGGCAAATTTCTTCAAAAAAGTCTAAGGATGTTTCTACCATCTGGAGAAGGGGCTTGATTTGATGTTGATTTGAGAAATTGGTAACAAAACTACTTATTGCATCTGCCACTAAATAGAGAGCAAGATATAGATTGTAAATCTTGGAAATAGTGTTAAGTTCTGGGACTATTTGAACTGATTTGACATATTTTCATATTTGAAGATGACTTTTTTCGTCATATGTTATGTGTCATGTAATGATCTGTACACGGTTTTACAGTTTCTTCACATTTGTTGATGGTTTTGAATATCAGAATTGTAGTTATATGAGATCTCATCTCCATTTAATCTTCTAGACTAAGGATCTGATTCAAATTTTCAATATTTTTCATACTTTTATTTTTATAGTATAAAATAAATACTAGAGTGTAATACTGGTTTAAAATATGTGATACTGGTAAAGACCGTTGGTCAATAAAGGACAATAAAAGTTTTCAAATTTCTTGGGCGACTAAGGGTTAAACAAATTTTCTTAGGGTTTGGTGATTTCAATTTTATTACGAAAAATTATTACAATGTTTTGAAATTTAAAGGATCTTTTTCTCTTTCTTCGAAATAATATTTTGCAATTTATTGTTTTTATTATTTATTTTTAAAATTTTTAGCTTAAAACTTTTACTAAATATTTTCCATTCGAAATATGTTAATTTTTTTTAATATAAACATTTAAGATTTTTAAACTTTATGCACTTTTTGTTTTACATTATTATTTAATTTTTAATGTTTTTTAAAAAAAATCCTTTTAACTTTTTTTTATAAACTTTATGTTTAACGCAATTAT